>VZQC01014080.1:365083-381398 GCA_009823505.1 Rhizomys pruinosus
CAGATACATCTGACAAAGCATTAATTTCCAGAGTATACAAGCTACTCAAAAAACAAAGAAGAAAGAAAACAAATGAATCATTCAAAAGATGGAGCAAAGATCTGAATAGAGACTTCACAGAGGAGGAGTTAGAGATGGCCGAGAAACATCTTAAGAAGTGTTCAACATCTCTGATAATTAAGGAAATGCAAATTAAAACCACTCTGAGATATCACCTTACTCCAATAAGACTGGCTAGGATCAGGAACATGAATGATACCGAGTGCTGGAGAGGTTGTGGGGAAAGGGGAACACTCATCCATTGCTGGTGGGAATGTAAACTTGTACAGCCACTATGGAAAGCAGTATGGAGAACCCTTAGAAGACTCAAAATGAGCCTTCACATTTACTTTTAAAAATTTAGTCTGTGATATCTGTAGATTGTTACTTTGTCAGATTGTTTAAGTCAATGTAGTCCCACCCATCTTATGTTGTCTTTGTGGGCTCCCGTGTGTATATATTTGTGTAGGAACTAGTATTTCCTTTGTCTCTTCTCGATGAACACTTTTTGAACTGGAAGGGATAGACAAATTATAAATACTTTTATCATCATAAATGAACACTTAATATATTAATCAAGAGTAAAAGAAGTTATTTGAATAAGTACTACCCATCGTATTTCAGGAAATCTTTAGAATGTTAGAATAGAGCATAACAAAAACATCTGAAAGGGTTAATTTTCTTTTTAAATACGTTAATATATGGTTGAAGAACAAAATGAAACAGTTCATCTCTTCACTACTTATTGGTTCATTTATTTTCAAGAGATCTTTCTCATGATTAATTGTGCAACTTTTCAGCAGCTATGCTTATTTCTAAAGAACATTCCATCAGTAACTTGAAAAAAAATTTAAAGACATTCATCAATGTTCCCATTTGGAGTATAGAGAAACAATAAAGCAGATATTGACTTCTCTTGAGAAATGGATCATGATTTATTGATTCAAAAGGAGAAGCAATATTTACCTTTCATGAAGATAATTCTTGATGTTCAATAAAATGTAGAGACTGTATATTACTTCTAATGAGAAAAAAATATTAAAATACACTAAAGGATAATTTCATTTAAATAGCATTTTAACCTTGTAGATTAAAAAATATTTGTGCACTTCAAGATGCCTTGTAATGCATAGGATATTAAAAGTAGATAATTTACCGAGAATTTCTCATTAAACAAGAAAGAAAGAATGTAACTTTGCAAAGTGTCATTTGGAGGACACTGACTAACATTTACAGAGAGTGTTTTCTTCCTTGGAATTCCTGTAAGACCACAATTAACTCAAAAATCTATTTTTTTTTATTTTCTGAGACAGGGTTTCCCTGTAGCCCCAGCTGGCCTGGAACTGACTATATAGACCACTGAACTCATAGAGATCCATCTGCCCCTGCCTCTGGAGTGCTGGGACTAAAAGTATGCACCAACATGCCCGGCTTCTCAAAAATATTTCAATGAACAAAATAGAACCAGAAAAAGAAATTTAAAAAGACTTAATATTCTGATAGAATTTTTGATTATCCTTTTCTTTTTTTTTAATTTTTTTTATTAATTTTATTTATTTCTGTATGTGTATGAATGTACTGTCTGCATGCAAGTCTGTGCACCCGTGTCGTGCAATGCCGCGGAGGTCAGAAGAGGGTCTCGGATTCCCCTGGAGCTGGAGCTCTCCTAGAATTGGAGTCTCAGACGGTTCTCGGCCGCCATGTGGGTGCTGGGGATCGAACCCAGGTCCTCTGTAAGAGCAGTTGGTTCTCTTAACCGCTAGGCCATCTCTCCAGCCCCTGATTATCCTTTTCTTAGGAAATGATTGAGGAGGTTTATGTTTTACTTTCTTTATTTAGTTCTTGTACCAGGGCCACTCCATAACCTATGCTAGCCTACAACACACTGTGTAGCCCAGGTTAGCTATTAATTTGTAAGAATCCTTCTAGCTCTACCTCTGGAGAGATGTGGTTATAGACTTGATCCACCATGCTTATATTCTTCTTCTTCTTTCCAAATATAATTTTTTATTTTCATTGTATATTTCTATTGAATTTTTGTGCAGTTCATGTAATATATTACATCCTCTTAATCATCCTTATATCCCCTCCATCTTCTGCACCCCCAACCCCCCCTGAATTTCATGAATTGTGTCATATATGTTAAAAGCTATCGAGTCAAGTTAGTGTAGCCAGATGTCCTTAAATTTGAGTTCATCCACTGGAGCCTGGTCAGCCTATCTATTGTCATACTTAAAAAAGGTCAACTCTCCCTCACCCGTAAAATATATATTCTTAGTTTCTGCAAAGGTATTATTCATCCCTATGCATTGACATGTGACTAGCAATAGTTCCTACATGAGTGAATATCTATATTCCAGTGGAAGAATGTTTTCTCCTGAAACTTATTTTGGCATACATGTGACATACATATATAAACCATATCCCATCCTTAAGAGCCTTTGCGTGTTTCTACCAGCTATGATGTTTAAGTGCTCTTACATAGAGTCATCTCCTTCAGCACTTACTCAGGATCTAAAGACAGAGAAGAGGGAATCACAGATGCTGGCATGATTTAAAGAAATAAATATTAAGAAATATTAACATCGAAATGTTGGGCTGCTCTTATGGTGCAAAGGTGATGAATATCCTTGTATATATTAATACATTAGTGTTGTAACTGTGAGATGAGATTTAACTCTACTTCCAAGATAACAAGTTAGTGTGCCACAGTTTTATCTGCATATAGTGACAGGAAACTCATCTCCCTTAGTTGGAGACAAAGAATATTCATTACAAATGGCAGAATACCAACCAGAATATCACTTGAGTTCTCTGTAAGGGGAAGTAGTAAGGACCAAATGATAGCTGTGGAAACACACATTACTGGAGGAATAACTTTGAGTTAGGGACTATCATTTACTACAGGGCTATATCTAAGTTTGCTCCCTAGAGGAAGAGTTGCCTTATATTTATTTTGGATTAAAAATAATTATTTTGTGGGAAAGAAGATTCTTCTATCATGGAATATCAAGGAGGAAGAGAATAAAATCCACCTTGATGCAGAGGAAGAAACATTCTAGTTTCTAAGAATGGTTTCATTGCAAACATTAGCAGTCTCTTTGGTATATGTAGATGTTTTTACATGTCTGTATGTGACCATTTCAAATGCATGTATTTATATCTATACATCCTGTATTCACCATGTTATTTTATACAATTAAGATCCTACTGTTAATTTTGCTAATGCGTCATCTACTCTTCTGTCACTAAACCAGTAAGTGGCTATAGTCTTGTTCTATTGGAAGTAGTGTGGAATGCCATCATGCCTGTATGTGTTCTTAAAAGAATTGTTTAACACTTCATGATGAAATCATATAGCAACATTACTACTGCCCCACTATTGAATATGTAGGTTGTTTGGAAATAGTTAAAAATATATGATGCATAACAATCTATAAGAGGTATGTTTTTCATTCTATTGATTGTAGAGATTCCATTTAAGCAGGGATATCCCACAAATTAATTTAAACAAATTAATATTTTAGAATATTTTTATACTCTATTCAAGTTAATATATGTGCCATAAATATGAAATTAATCAGAGAAAAATGTTGGCTATCACAAGGAACCAAAAACTCTTTGGATTTCTAATTAAATTTTGCTTTCTTTTTTTTTCTTTTTGGTCTTTTCAAGACAGGGTCTCCCTATAGCCCCAGCTGTCCTGGAACTCACTCTGTAGACCACACTGGCCTTGAACTCACAAAGATCCGCCTGCCTCTGCCTCCCAAGTGCTAGGATTAAAGGCGTGTGCCACCATGCCCAGCCCAAATTTTGCTTTCTTACCCATATGTTCCTTGAATTGATGACCATTATTGTGTTGGTCTTTTAATTTAAGTTTATAGAGCTATAAATTGTTGAAAGATAAGTCCCATATATTTTACATTGTGACTGAGGAAAGACCAAGGTTTTTGGGAGTTGGTAGTTGGTAGAAATGACAAAGCCTTGTTTGTAGTTTGAGATGGTGTTTATATACATCAGTCTTGCTCAGCTATCCAGAGAGAGAGAGAGAGAGAGAGAGAGAGAGAGAGAGAGAGAGAGAAAGAGAATATGCAATATATATTATGTAGCAGCAATTTTATGCAATCTGGATAAGGGTAGTCAGATAATGCAGTCTGTGTGTGTGTGTGTGTGTGTGTGTGTGTGTGTGTGTGTGTTGAAACTGGAACTTAGAATCAATAATTTTTAGTAGAAATATTTCCAAATGTTGGATGATACATATTTACACTATTAAATGCATTTAACTAGGTATCTTTTATTTATGCTTTAGAAATACAAGAATACTAATTCTAAAATCCTCCTTAAATGGCTCAAAGATACATGATTTCAGAAGAACATATGAGTGATATTTTTCAGGTCAACAAAAAACAATTACTGATTTTCCAGTCTACGCATGCATTTGATGTTGATTTATTAGCTATTGTTTTTTGAGATGTAATAAGTCAAAGAATAACTTGTTGTGAGCTGGAGAGATGGCTCAGTGCTTAAGAGCATTGGCTGTGCTTTCAGAGGACTTGGGTTTGATTCCCAACACCAACATGATGGCTAACATCTGTGTATAACTCCAGTTCCAGGGACTCCAATGTCCTCTTCTTATTTTTGAAGGCATTGCATGACACAGGTGCACTTACATACATGCAGGCGATACACTCACACTCATAAAATAAAAATAATACTCTAAAATATAACTTATTTTTAGTCAATGTGACTGGTGATTTAATACTTTTATCTTTCTAAAGGGCCAGAATTTTGCTCAATGATTTTTTTTTTACCATTGTTTTCTTATGTTTGTTTTTATTTATTTCCACATGTATTTATTTTCATAATTTTACTTTCTTCTATTTACTGCTTACATCATTTGTTGCCTTTAAATTTAATTAATTAATTAAGCAAGTAAGTAATTAATTTGTTTTGAGACAGGGACTTGCTATGTAGACCAAGCATGCCTTGTACTTGATGCCTCTTGCTTTTGTCTTCCAAGGCCTGAGATTAGAGGTAAGTGCTGTTATTCTTTGCCCTCTAACTTGTTTTGATGTCTTATTTGAAACATGGATTATTAAAACAATTTTAGATTCCAGATTCTACACACTTTCATGAAATTGTGACTTCATATGGGGTCAAATACAATAGCTTTATTATTTGAATCCTTTTAATTTTATTTGACATTATTTTATTGCCAGATAACTTGAAAAACATTCCACGTGTACTTGACAGTCTTTCTTTCTTTCCTTCTTTCTTTCTTTCTTTTTTCTTTCTTTCTTTCTTTCTTTCTTTCTTTCTTTCTTTCTTTCTTTCTTTCTTTCTTTCTTTCTTTCTTTCTTTCTTCCTTCCTTCCTTCCTTCCTTCCTTCCTTCCTTCCTTCCTTCCTTCCTTCCTTCCTTCCTTCCTTCCTTCCTTCCTTCCTTCCTTCCTTCCTTCCTTCCCTCCCTCCCTCCCTCCCTCCCTCCCTCCCTCCCTCCTTCCTTCCTTCCTTTCAGTTTTTATTTTTAAGATAGGGTCTTCTTGTAACTCTGCTCGACCTGGAACTCACAGAGATCTGCCACCTCTCCCTCCCAAGTGCTGGGATTAAAGGCATGCATTGCCATGCCTGGCCCCAACAGCATTTATTTCAGTAATTATTTTGAACATTTTGAGTTCAGATAGATCAAGATGTCTTGCCACTTTATCTTCACTGCATTTCTGTTTCTTGTTCCAACAATAATTTAATGATTTATAAAAAAAATTCTGGTCTGTTTTGTGTTTGTCTTTTACTTCCTGCACTTCTGTCAGTTTTGGTTTCATGTGTTTTGAAATTTGGTTAGCAGGGAAAAACACATTCATCATTGCTATGTTTGCTTGATGTTTTTAGAAGTATGAAATGACCTATTTTGTTTATGTTGAGGAGCTTTGTTCTGAATTTGATCTCTGCCATCTGTGGCACTCTCATATCACCTGATTTTTAGTTTTTGTGGTCTCTCTGAGCTTTGGCGATATCTCATGAGCAGCGGCAAGATTCTTCTGAAGTGACTATCTTTATCCCTTCTGATTATTTTTAATTTGAAGTCATTTTGACCTAGAATTGCAACTGCTGCTTGCTTCTTAGTGCCATTTGCTTGGAATATTGTTTCCATCATATACCTTAAAATAGTATCTGTCCTTGAAGGTAAGATGGGTTGGAAAATAGGTGGATTTTATTTCTTTTTTTTTCAAAGCCAATTTTTATTGAAGCTTTGTCCATTTCATACAAAATTTCCAATCAAATCTAGACTCATGCCCCCTTTCTTGCCCCTCCCACCCCACCAGAGCTCACGAATTCTGCCAAATATGTCTTTCATCTTTGCCTCAGTCTCTTTTAAAATTTTTGAGGCACAAGTTTACTGTTTCAATCAGAGGTTCACTGCTTCAGTCAGTTCTTTGACCCAGTCCTTCTGCTGCTGCTGCTGCTGCTGCTGTTATTCTCTCCAATTTGCATCAATCCAAAATATGAATATGTGCATGCCACATATATCATAGGTTTTAGCATCTTCAGCTTATGAGGTCATGTTTGAAGGCTCCTCCTTGGCAAGCCCAAACAACCATCAGTTCTGCCCTTGTGCTCCACATTGGTTTTCCCTTCCCATGGCACCAAATGAGGTCCATCCTGTCTTGATCTTCCTGTACTGGTCTCCATGATACAGCCTGGGTAGTCCAACAATGGCAGTCTATATTCTAAAGAAGCTGCCTCAGTAGTAGCTCAGTCAACAAGCTGAATGTCTCAGCAGTCCCCATCTGGCACTGAAGGTTTGGAGGATTCTTGGAGAGACATGAGTCTTCAGTCCATATTGGAAGGTTGAAAAGCTGTGTCTCATGTCTTTGAAGGATGGCAAAAGCAGTGGCAGCCACAGGGTAGCTGCACTTGCCAGTAAGACAGACAAAACAAGTGTGCTCTTTTTTTTTTTTTTTTTTTTTAACTTGGATTTTGTCTTAATCCATTCAACAAGCTTGTGTCTTTCAATTGGGAAGCCCATTGATATTTAAGGTTATTACTGACAGATGTGAATTGGTTCCCAACATTTTAATTTCTGTTTGTATTACTAGTCCAAATTTAGGTTTCCACTGTTATCCCTTCATTTAGTTTCTTTCCGTTGCCCTTTGGATATAGTCATTCTTTCTTCAGCTCTTTGAGTTGCATCAAGTTCATTTTCTGGACATGAATTCTCTCTGCTTAGTCATGTCATAATTTTTTTTTCTTTCCCCTTCAACTATAGCAGACATTTTTGTTGTGTAAAGTATTATGGGTTGGCATCTATGGTCATTTAGAACCAAAAATACTTTGGTCCAAGCTGTTCTGAAAAATCAGCTGTAATTCTGATGGGTTTTCCTTTGTATGTGACTTGTTTTTCTTTTGTAATTTTCAGTATTCTCTCTTTGTTCTGAACATTTAGTGTTTTATGGCATGGGGAGTTTCTTTTCTAGTCCTATTTGGTGTTTTATGTGGTTCTTGTATTTGGATGGTCATGTCTTTCCTTAATTTGGGGTAATTTTCTTCTTTAGTTCTATTAAAGATATGGTCAATACCATTATTCTGAGATTCTTTCCTCAATGCTTGGGATGGATAAATGTGCTCTTTTCATGATGTCAGACATTTCCTGCATATTCTATTCCTGTGTGTATAATTTTTTTCATACTCTTGTTTGAGCAGTCCAGTTCTTCAACTTTATTCTCCAGTCTTGATATTCTGTTTTATTTCATTCATTCTATTGCTGAGGCTTTCTCCCATCATTTGCAATTGACTTGCTGGGTGTTTCACTTCCTTCTTCATTTCATCCTGACTTTTCTTCAATATTTCTCTCTCTTTTGTGAATTCAGAAGTTTATCTGTAACTGTCTTTTAGTTCGTTGATTTGTGTGTTTGTGTGCTCTTTAAAGTCACTGAGTTTTTCATCCTGTTTATGATTGTTCTTTTTAAATTCTCTGTCCTGGTTTATCTCTAGTAGGTTCTCATTGTTTAAATCTTCCATAGGACTGATATGGGACAGTATAGGACTTTTTTGACCATAGGACAAATTGACCATAGGACAATTTGTGGGACATATTATTTGAGTTTTTCATATTATTATTTTTTCATTGTGATTTTGCCATGTGGATTTGTTTCTTTGTAGTTCTGTTAAGAAACTCAAGTCTTCCTTTTTTGAATCGAAGGCTGACTTTGTATTGTGCTTTGGTTGTTCTCTTATTAGGCATGAAATGCTGGTTGGTCTAGGCTTCAGATCCTCTCTTTTGATTTCATATTATAGTGCGGATGGCACTCTCAGGAAGTCCACAATGGTCTGGGCTCCAACTAAAGGGCAGAGAAGTCTAGCCCACCACATGGAGGCTGGATTCAGTCACTCTCAGGCAGGTTGTCAATGTCCCAAGGGTGAAAGTCTTTATGTTCAATAAATATATTTTATAATGCTTCCATTATTGTCCAGAATGACAATCTGTATTAAGCATATCAATATATCTGTATTTAATCCTAATTCTTTTGTGTAATTAATGAATGTAGATAGCCTCATTTCAGTTCAACTTAAGTATGCTACTAAACAGGCTACAAGAATTATTAGTATTAGAGATCTTTTATTTTGAAATTTTAGGTTAAAAGTCCTATACTTACATTGAAATATATATATATATATATATATATAACAAACTTCATAGTCATATAATAATATTAAGAAAAGAATAAGTCCATGAAATTTTCTCAATAAACAAGATGAAAGACTGATGTCAAAGTTGGCTTCTGGAGTAAGAGTAAAACTTGGACATTTGCCAAACATATATTGAGCCCTTCACTTCATCCCCAGTACTTAAAAAATAAATAAAAACAAGCAAAACATAGAAAAGTAAAAGAAAGAAAAATGTTTCCCTTGATAAAATTAACACAAGTTGACACAATAAGTAAAAACTTTAGTAAATTCATAAGGAAAATGGTATATTATATGGTTGCATGGTAAGTATAAGTAGCCAAATAAGATTTATGTTGATGATAGTTGCAGTTCACTGTTAATCATTTTGTACAAATAAACTACCCAGAGAAGCTACTAATACTAAAATCCAAAATATTTTACTGCTTTTCAAGTTAATTTTTTTACATGTATGAGTATTTTGCTGCAAGTATGAAAGTGCACCCATGCATTCAATAATTGTGAAGTCCAGAAGAGGGCGTTGGGTCCCTTGGGACTGGATTTATGGATGGTTCTTGGCTACCATGTGAGTGCTTGGAACAAAGCCCAGGTCCTCTGAAAAATCTGGCAGTGTTCTTAACCACTGACCCATCTCTCTAGCCCTAGTGTCTCTTGTGAAGGTTCGAATGAGATTGTCCCCATAGGCTCCAAGTATTGGACACTTGATCAGTTGGTGGCGCTGTTTTAGGAAGGTAATGGGGTTCCTGGGAAGTGTGGCCTTGCTGGAGAAAGCACATCACTGGGGCTGTGGATTGAGAGTTTGGAGCCAAGTCCCATTTGCAGTTTCACTTTCTCTGCTTCATGTGTGTTTGAAGGTGTGAGCCCTCAGCCTTCTGCCCAATCAAGCTCTGTCCCCATACCTCCCCTGCCATGATAAACTCTTTTCTCTCTGGAGCTGTAAACCAAATAAACTCTTCTTTCTATAAATGGCCTTGGTACATAGAGTTTTATCACAACAACCGAAAAGGAAATTGGCAAATCAGGACTTTCAGTGTCTTTACCAAGAATAGTGTCACACGCATTTTAATAGCATACATATATAGAATAATTTATCTTAAAATTAGAACCAAGCTCACATCTTATTATTATTTCTAAGAAAATTTACCATGGTGCTTCTGACAAGGATGGTAAAAAAACTGACGTGAATTCAAGCCAAATAAATAGAGAAGAAAAATGCCAAGCTCTTCCTTTCAATATTTTTGAATGACTGTTTTGCTTACATTATCAAATGATCAAATGATCTGTGTGGGCTGGAGAAACAGTTCAGTAAATAAAATGTTGCTGCATAAGCTAAAGGAACTGAGATTAATCCCCAGAACCCATGTATGAAAGTTAGGCATGATGACCAGTAATTGTAATATCAGTACCCGGAGGCAGAGAGAGATGGACTACTGGAGCTTGCCAGCCAACCAGCCTAACACATTCTAAGAGCTTCGGGGTAATCAGAGACCTCCATCTCAAAACAGCAGCCACAACAACAAACAAGGCTTTTGAAGAACATTAGCTTTCATTTTCCTCTGGAGTAGACACACACACACACACACACACACACACAAACACACACATGTGCACGTGCATGTGCATGTGTGCACACCCCCATGAATGTGTACCAGCATTCTAAAAACACATATATTTCACAAATGAAAAGAGAAAGAAAAAGTAATATTCAGGTGAATTCAAATGGATATGGCCCATGTACAAGTTGGTTTTACAAAAATAATTGAATATTAGTCAATGGTAAAAATTGAGGGAAATTCTATTAAAAATAGAATTTACAATAACGACAAATATTATGAGACTTTTGAATTGAACATATGATATAAAATGTGTCTTTGCATAAAAATCACAAATTTTCACTAAAGAAATTAAATAAGTGGTTATAGATAAATTCTAAATTATAATAGGGATATCTAGCATTCTATCAAATTTAACAGATCTATTGTATTAGGCATGGTGTCCAGACCATGATGAGATTTTACAAATGATGGACTAGGAAGAGGTATCCTGTCAGTTTCTTAGCCCTTGCAACAGGTTTTTACCTACTTATTTTGTCTTTCACTCTATTCTCAAATTACTAGAATTTGGTAATTTTTTATCATTTTTGTTCCAGAGACAAGAAGAATAGAATTTGTTTAATCAAAGAGAAACTTATTTATAATTGTATTAAACTTTGTGTTAATTCATTTGTCGCTTAAACGGAAAAACATCACTGGCAAAACCAATGACTCCAATAATCCTCAGAAGGTATTTGGAGTCAAGCTAGACTTTTACATTGAAGTTTTGGTGTGTCTTTTGTTAAATGATTAAGTAGCATACTGGTCTGTTTTTTGTTTAGCCAAAGTATTTGGCTTTAGCTGTTGATGACATGTATATGTTTGTTACTTCAATGAGTTAATTCAGAATTAAGTACATTTACTTATATTTGAAATTGTGCTGCTATTATTAATGTATTGTCCAAGTTCTTCTGGTGAACAGCAATAGAATGGAGAGAAACCTTGGCTGTTGCATTCTCCTAGTCAGATTCCTTTGAGAATGTGTAGATACATTTTGGACTGGTCAAGGACTAAATGCCATTGCATTATTGTTGAGTGCCTCCCTCTCTTACCCATCTCTAAGCTTTAAGGATGATTGAATTGAATTCCTTTTATTTACTGGGTTTTATCCCATTTTTAATATATAAATTTAGAAATGAAGGACAAGGGTTGGGTATAAAGTAGGTATTTATTTTATATTCTTTAAATAGAACATAAATGAGTGTGTTTTAAGGAAATTTTATGTAGTGCCTTAAGTTAAAGGGAGATCTATTTTGACTGTATTGTTTGAATTTATAGCTAATGACTTTATGATTAAAATTTATGTAAATAAAATCTACCACATATTCCTAATGTAATTATTACAATATAAAGTGCAATACCAGTAGTTTCTTAATTTGTCACCTTCTTACAAAATAAACACACTGTGATAGAAAAAAAATCTCTGACAGTTTTTCATGGATCTTAAAAAAATCCATTTTAGCTATTGCTTGAGAATTTCAAACAATGTACTTTGATCATATTGAGACCCCTTCCTCATCTCCATTCCCACATTAATAACCCCCTGAATTTATGTCATTTGTTATTATGTTTTAAAGGCCTATCCAGTCCAGTTTATGTCCTACCAATGTCACACCCTTAAAGAAAGCTCTCTCTTAGCAACTATCAGTTACCAATAGTTCTCTAGTTAGGGCTAAGGGTTCATCTATCTCATACCTGCTGGATTTTTACCTGTCTGGGGCTTGTATATTCTTGGGCATGGTGTCACACACAATGTAGGTTCATATAAGCAAATGCCCTGCAATGTCAGACAACATAGTTTTCTTGTTCCAGCAAATCTGTCTCTTACAATCTTTCTGTTAGCCTCTTCTAGAATTATTCCTAGTTGTTTGGAGGAGAGGGCGTGATTCAGGTTTATCACTTGGTGCTGAGCAGTCTTTTCACTCAGCAAGTTGACCAGCTGTGGCTCTTTGTGTTAATCCCCATTTGCTGCAAAATAAGCTTCACTGATGAGAGGTGAAAAATGTGTTAATCTATGGGCATGACAATTCATTAGGAGCTAATTTAATACTCTCTGTTTAGCAGAATCAAAATAGCAAGTTCTTCCATAAGACCTGTGACATATCTATCCACAGAATCTTGGCCTTTATATCAGTGCTAGGTCTGGGCCCCATGATGCATGCCTTAAATCCATTCAGAAAGTCATTAGTTATTTCAATAACATTCATGCCACTATAGACATTTCCTGTCAGGCAAGCCATTATTGTAGCTCACACAGTCTACAGCTGGATAAAGTTGATGATTACTTGTCTCTTCTAGTAGCATATATAGCACCTTTCAGCACTATGAAAGGTAGCCAGTAGAAATGAATCTTGATTTCCCCATGTTTATTCTATACTACATGCAAGGCCATCAGCAATAATGACTTACCACCAAGTTCTGGCAGATAACTAAAAGCGATGTCAATAGCCAATATTGTTTGAGGGTCTATGGGACCCCTCAAGGTCAACAACTCCAAAAGGAGAGTCTGTTCCTGGAATTGGGCTTTGCATTTGCTGGTCTGTTGTTTCTACATTTAAACTTTTTATATCGAATAATGTATATGAATATGTTTCAAGATGTTTCTGCAGTAGGTTCTCCTGACTTTTTCAAGAGGGCTTTGGTGTTTTCTCTCCCTATACTGTCACTACTCTGCCACCCTTCCCCATCTGATTTTTTTCAGGGGAGAGCGCAAACGCAGTTCCCCACTACCACAAATTACGCAGTGGAGTTTCCCACATTTGGCGAACTTGCAGGGGTCAGCACAGAGCCTCACCCTGGGAAAACCACATTCTTGATCATGATATCTCCCCTGCCAGGTAAGTATTCCCCACCTAGCCCTTATTTTACCATTATTCTCCTTCAAAAAGGGCATTCCAAAAGTGTATGGTACTTCTGATGGTTGTCAGCAGCGAAAGACTTTCCAAAAAGACAAATAAGGAGGAATTTGTTTCCTTTTATGAACTTTCCTTATATGAACCTAGGAAACAAATATATATGTGTGTGTGTGTGTGTGTGTGTGTGTGTGTGTGTGTGTGTGTGTGTGTGTGTGTGCTTGTTATAAACTCCACCAAATGGAAAAAATAAGAAACACACATGAGAGAGAGCATGCCATGTTTGTCTTTCTGAGGCTGAGTTACCTCTCTTAATATTCTATTTTTCCATCTATATTTCTGAAAATACTGTGATTTCATTTTGCTTTACAGATGAATAAACTTTCACTGTTTGGGTGAGAGAGATGGTTTAGCCATTAAGGGCCCTTGTTTTTCTTTCAGAGGAACCATGTCTGGTAGCTCACAGCTTCCTGTAATTTCAGTTATAGAGGATTTGATACTTCATTTTGGCCTCCTTGGGCACTCATGAACATTTGACATATACTCAAAGAATAAATATAAATATAAGAACAAAATTTTAAAATAATTCCATTTGTATATGTATCACATTTCATTATTCCTTCATCTATGGATGGACATTTAGGCTGATTTCCTTTCTCTCTTATTTTGAAGAGAGCAGCATAAACACTGATCGAAATTATCTCTGTGGTAGAAGAGAGTTCTTTAGTTTTTATGCCCAGGAGTAGAATAGCTGGGTTATATAGTAGTTCTCTTTATTGTTCTTTGAGAAAATGCCATTCGGATCTCTGTACTGTCTGTACCAGTTTCTACTACCCCCACCAAAAAATAAGGGTTCTGCCTTCTCCACATTCTCACTACTGATTGTCATTTGATTTCCTGATTATAGCCATTTTATCTGGGATAAAACAGAATCTCCAATCATTTTTAATATGTATTTCCCTCATGGCTAAACATATGAGCATCTTTTAAAATATTTATTGGTCATTTGTGTTTCTATCTTTGAGGATTCCATTCTTTAGCCCATTTTTTTTTTATTATTCTATTTCCTTGTTCATTTATTTTTTAGTTGTTTGTATATTCTAGACATTAATTCTCTGGCAAGCGTGTATCTGGTGAATATTTTCTCCCATGTTTTAGGTTCCCTCTTTATTCCAGAAATAGCTTCCTTTGCCACACTGAGGGCTTTGTAATTTAATGAAATCCTATTTGTTGCTGGTTTACTGAACAGTTAGGGTCCCATTCAGAAGTTACCTATGCCTATCTATACCTTAATGTACTTTCTCACAGCAGGTGCAGAGTTTCAGGTTTTCTGTTAAGGACTTTGCTCCATTTGGAGTTGACACATAGTGAAAGGTAAGGGTCATTTTTCATTCTTGTACATGTGGATATCCATTTTTTTCAGTACCATTTGTTTGAAAAACTGCTTTTTTAAATGTATATTTTGGCACTTTGTGAAAACTTAGGGAATTATAGCTCACTTGGCTTACATTTCTGTTCTCTATTCTATTCCTTTGAGTTACATGATTGATTTTGGCTGATACATGTATGTTATGGTGGTTTTATAGTATAACTAGAAATCAGCTATAATCATACCATAAATATATTTTAAATGATAATGATGATGATGATGAGGAGGAGGAGGAGGATTTTGAGGCAGGGTCTCCCTGTATCCATGGCTGACCTGGAACTTGGTATGTAGGCCAGGTTGGCCAGGGTCTCAGAGATCCTCCTTCATCTGGATCTGTAGTACCTGGATTAAAGGGCTGCATCACCTTGCCTAATTCTAGTATTATTGTATTGCTTAGGCTTACTTTAGCTTTCTGGTTTAAAAATATTTTGCCGGGCGTGGTGGCTCGTGCATTTAATCCCAGCACTCGGGAGGCAGAGGCAGGCAGATCTCGGTGAGTTCAAGGACAGCCTGCTCTACAGAGCGAGCTCCAGGCCAGCTGGGACTAAAGGGAGATCCTGTCGCCAAAAAAATACAAAAAAATTTAAAAAAATTTTAAAAATTGTTATTTTTTATTTTATGTGTATGCATGTGTTGCTTATATGTATGAAAGTGTACCCTGTCGTACAATGCCTTCAGAGGTCAGAAAAAGATGTTGGACCCCTCAGATATGGAGTTGGAATGGTTGTTAGCCACTATGTGGGTGCTGGGAACCCAATCTGAGTCCTCTGCAAGAGTAACCAGTGCTCTTAACACCTGAGCCATCTCTCTACCCCACACTTTCTGGGTATGTTTAATTTTTCCTGTGAATTTGAAGATTGTCTTTCTATTCCTGTGAAGAATGCTGTTGGGATTTTTATTGAGATGGCACTTTATCTTCTCCTTCTGGAAGAATGATGACATTGTCAGAGTACTAATTCTTGTTTATATTGTGAACAATCAGAGGTAGTATTAAATGATATTGGCATGTGATTAACATTAGTTAAAAAGTTAGATAAGTTTCTATATGTCCAGAAAAGTCATTCTCACAAAATGCAACACATTTATTCACAAAGTCTTATAACAAAAGTGCACAATCAAGGTAGACATGGAAGAAAATTACTTGAATGGACCAGTCTTAGGGACATTTTCCTCACCATACTCAATTGTTTCCTCAATTACTGATTATGAAACATTTGGAAGTTTTACAAAGAACACATCAGATTATTTCCAACAAACTATATATATTAATGTATATCATATAATTAATATATATAATCTAGATACCTCTACATATATATATATAGATATATATCGTCCTATATCTCTTCTCCGCATTGGGTGTTCAGTCTAATCATTAATCCCATGATAGATTCCCCTAATTTTTCCATCATTTTTTTTCAAAAAAGCCTTTGTTCTAAAAAATCTTCGTGTAATTTTATGATTTAATATCTTAATGTGAAAATCCCATCCGTCAACACTTGATTTCTAGGACCTTGTTCTTAAAATGGACTGGACACCTAGCGGTATTTAATGTGGATTCTGGGTAGTTGTATCAGAAGTTTGTGGTGTGTCCACTAATGACATTTCTATGTGCCTTAGAAGTTAAATTATAAACTTGTCGAGTACTTTACTAGTCATGAAGCCGGTCACACATCATCACCGCGTTATGCGTTTATCTAATGCTTTTTATAATAAGTAA
>VZQC01014080.1:383958-399561 GCA_009823505.1 Rhizomys pruinosus
TTTAGGCATTCAATGATCTTCCCAGCCCAAAGTTCCAAACGCCTCCACAATCCTTCCCCAAAACACCAAGGTCAGGTCTGTCACAGCAATACCCCACTCTTCTGGTACCAATTTCTGTTCTAGTTTGTCTTCCATTGCTGTGACAAAACACTCTGACCAACACCAACTTGGGGAGGAAAGGGTTTATTCAGCTTACATCTCCTGGGTCACAGTTCATCACTCAGGGAGCCCAAGGCAGGAACTCAGGGCAGGAACCTGGAGGCAGGAGCTGAAGCACAGGCCATGGAGGAATGCTGTTCACTGGCTTGCTCCTCTGGCCCATGCCCAGTCTGCCCTCTTATACTGTACACAACAACCTCCCCAGGGTGGCACCACCCATAGTGGTCTGGGTCCTCCCACATTGCTGGACAATCAAGACAATACTCCACAGATGTGGCCACAGGCCAGTCCAATGGAGCCAATTCCCCAGTTGAGGCTCCCTCAACCCAGGTGTGTCAAGTTGACACTAAAGCTATCCAGCACACCTTGTATATTTGTACCACCTAGAAAAGTCCAGTACTTGACATAAGTGTTCATGTGCATTACTTTAAAATATGGAGACTGTCATGATTTCATTTTTCCTTACTGCTGAGTAGAACTCCATTGTCATGAAATTTGCAGGTAAATGGATGGAAATAGTAACTTGTTTTTGTTTGTTTGTTTGTTTTTTGTATTTTTGAGATAGGGTGTCCCTTTAGTGCCAGCTGGCCTGGAGCTCGCTCTGTAGACCAGGCTGGCCTTGAACTCACAGAGATCCATCTGCCTCTGCCTCCCATGTGCTGGGATTAAAGGAATGTGCCACCATGCCTGGTGAAAAAATTGTATCTGTTAATGTATTAAGTGAAGTAACAGACTCAAGAAAACATGTGACATATATTCACTCTCATTTGTGGATCTTAGCACCAATTCCCTCAGATGGGAGTATATATATACACTGATGTAACAGCCAAGGGAGAAATGGGGGAAATTAGGGTATTCACCTGGAGAGGAAGGAGGGGATGGCATGGCATACAAGGGACCACTTTGTAAAGGGGAAGAAGGAACTTGAGGAGGGTAATAGGAGACAGGTGTCTAATGCAATTGTCTTATTTAGGGCATGAAAATGAAACTATTAGAAAATTACAAATGTGCCTGAAGTGTCTCCTTTTATCATATATGAAAACATTACTATCTATGATCATCTGTAGCTTACCAAAATAGTAAAAGGCTATCAAACTTTAATGCAGTAACTGCTCTTCCATCCAAATTAAGTCTCATTCTAGCTTCAACCAACAACTGGTTACTATGTTTCTACCATTTTTCTCTTGTTCATCTTCTTTCATGATCCCCAGAAGCATGTACTTCTGACTTGCCTTACTGGAAGTTCAGTACTTCAATACAACAGAAGTCAGGTAAACTTCAGCCACAGAGCTGACTTGTGAGTCAGTGACACCTATCTGTCTTTATTGTGCTAGATAGCTTTAGTGTCAACTTGACACACCTGGGTTGAGGGAGCCTCAACTGGGCAATTGGCTCCATTGGATTGGCCTGTGGCCACATCTGTGGAGTATTGTCTTGATTGTCTAGCAGTGTGGGAGGGCCCAGCCCACAATGAGTGGTGCCACCCTGGGCAGGTTGTTGTGTACTGTATAAGAGGGAGGTTGGGCATGAGCCAGAGGAGCAAGCCAGTAAACAGCATTCNACTATTATATATAATATATATACTAGATATATATATTATGTATTATCAATTGTGTTAAGTTAATTCATTATCCCATGATATATTTCAAATATTTTCAATAATTTTTTTCAAAAAAGCACTTTGTTATACAAAATCTTCGTGTAATTTATTGATTTATATCTTAATGTGAAAATCTCCAGTCAACACTTGATTTCTAGGACCTTGTTCTTAAAATGGACTGGACACCTAGGCTGTATTTTATGTGGATTTCTGAGGTAGTTGTATCAGAAGTTGTTTGTGTGTCCACTAATGACATTTCTATGTGACTTATAATTTAAATTATAAACTTCAAGTACTTTAATTATATGAAGAAGAGGTCAACATCATCACAGATTATGCAGTTATAATCTAATGGCTTTTTATAATAAGTAATTGAGGGTAGTAATATTAGTACTACTGACTGCATTAGTGGCAGGAATGCTTCAGTATCATTTACTCTTTCTGAGACATTCTGAACCATTGCTGTACATAATCTATGAGTAAAGCTGCTAGAAGTTGATGTGCTTATAAAGAATATTGCACTCTAAAGATAAGTGACATTAATGTTTCTCAGAAAACCTGAAGCTTCAATATACTCTTGGGGACAATTAAGATTCTGTCACATAACTGCTACACTATCTCTACTTAAGCTGGTTTTCTATATCAGAGGAGGTAAAAAGGTAATTATCAAAATTGATGTAAATGAAACATGCATTTTAGAAAATAGCTGAACCAATTACTTTCAAAGGATAGATAAGGACTAGAAAATCTTTCAGCCAATTTGCTCATCTACTTAGACTTTATTTCCAAAAGTAAGCAAGAATCATTCCATAAATATTTATTTATTAGTCTGTAAAATGTGGCTAGTTCAAGCTTCTTATGGCAGCTCTATTGGCTTAAAGCATAACTGAACTATGCTGGTTTAAAATATGGTTTATGAGCCTAGGCTCTTAATTCATACTCTCTGGATTTAGGGCCTGTGTATTCCAACTAGATATTTGAACTTAAGTAAGCTGCTTCACCTATATGTATCTTGTTTTCTTCTACTGAAAAATAACCCTAAGAACAAGAGTATTTATAACACAGGATTGGTGTTGATATTAAATTAATAGATATATGTGTGCTCATAACTCCATGGACATAGTAAACACTATTGACATTGTATATATATATATATATATATTATATCTAATTTTGCTTCTCTCACTGTTGCCAACTACATCCCCCCAAATGATGGAGGAATGATATTGTTCAAAGCACAATCCTTTGATCATGTTCTATCAAATAAATGTGGCCTAGAATATGACAGGATTTGAGTCTCCTTATAATGCTTTTTTCCATTTTCATTTACTAAGCACATCATAGCAACCCATTCATACTGATTTGGAATTGACTGACAGTGGGAGCGCTGGTAATTAGTTCCCTAAAACCTAGAGAGAACAGGGACTCAGACTTCTGTTGGCTCAATTAATCTATGTTTTGCATTTTTTGATAGGTTTCAAGATCATATATCAAGAACAAAATATTTTCAAAGGCTGATAGTCTTGACGAAAAATACTATTTTTCAATTTACAGTTGGAGAACAACCTTGTCATCATCATATTTTTCCCTGTTCTATGGGGGGGCGGTACAGAAAACAGTCCCTCGGGTTTAAAACCTTTGTGGCTCCTTGAAGGTAAGTTTCGTTAGGCCTCATTGTAACTAGTTGTTACAAGTAGTATCCACCGAGGGGTTTGTTTTCTGTAGCAATCTGAGGCTTTTCTTCCTTTTCAATGTTCAGATGGCCAACCTTTCTGCTGGCAATTTCTGGTACCTCTACTCATGCCAAGCTGTTATTTTTTTCTTTCAGCATAATTGGTGACATTTGACCTGTTGGAACATACAAATCTTCCCGTAGTTAGCTTAGTTCGTTTTGATATTTGAATCTGCCAGATTTTTGACCAAAAACGGTTTTCCTCTCTATCTGTTCCCCCTTTTTTATTTTAAGTTTATCTTTTTTTGACCCATGAGTCTCAAAAAGCAGTTGTATCCATACCTATATGGTTGAATCAAGGCACAGATTTCCTCCCCTTCACCCTGTGTTTTGGTTGCCTGTCTGATGCTTCACTTGGGCCGCACCTTCCTTTTCAAGTTCACTCTCCTCTTTCTCTTGCGAGCGAATTGCACAAGGTGCTCCTGTACAACAAAATACCTTCTCGCGAACCTTTTTATGTTGCCCCTCCCACCGTTCTTGTTCTCTCGCTTTTCCGTACCCCCCCTGTTGCCCACCGCCCTTTGTATCTCCAATTACCCTCAGCTGCCTTCCCCTTTTTTCTCCTCGCCCTTACCAACACCTGTGTACTCTTACCATATTTCCTTTCCTCGTTCCCTACCACCCCCCTTTTAACCCTTCCGCACCGCTTCTTGCCCCTGTCTTGTTCTCCTTTTTGCCCTTCCTTTCTTCCCTCGCCCTTTGTCCCTCTCCCCCTCCCCCCCCTTCTTCCCTCTTCCCCCTTTCCGTCCGTTTCTGTTGCCCGTCCTCTCTTTTCTTTTTCTTTCCTGTTTTTTTTTTTTTTTTTTTTTTTTTTTTCCCTTTTTCTTTGTCTTTCCTCCTCCTCTTCCTTCTCCCCCTCTTTTCCCCCCCCCCTTTTTTTTTTTTTCCTTTTTTCCTTCCTTCCCCCCTCCTGTCTTCTCTCCCTCCCTTCCCTTCCCCCGTTCCTTCTGTTTTTCCTTTCCTTCTTCTCTCATTCCCTTNAAAAAAAAACAGAGAAAGATGCAGGACAGTTATGGCAGAATGCATGATCTGGGATGGGGTGGGGGGGCGGGGGGAAGGGAAAGGGAAATATGCCTGGAACTGGAAAATGATGTATGAAATACACAAAGCATCAATAAAAAAATTACTATTTTTCTCAGTGGTTTTGCCTTTTTGTAAGTCATTATGTCATAACTATATGGCATATATTAAGAGATATAACTATGGGGATTTATTAAAATACTGACTATTGATATTTTAAATTCAGTTTTGTTGTAGAGGATACATGCTGTCACTTACCTTGTGTTCCAGTTTGTCTTCCATTGCTGTGACAAAACACTCTGACCAACACCAACTTGGGGAGGAAAGGGTGTATTCAGCTTACATCTCCCGGGTCACAGTGCATCACTTAGGGAGTCTAAGGCAGGAACTCAGTGCAGGAACCTGGAGGCAGGAGCTGAAGCACAGGCCATGGAGGAATGCTGTTCACTGGCTTGCTCCTCTGGCCCATGCCCAGTCTGCCCTCTTATACTGTACACAACAACCTCCCCAGGGTGGCACCACCCATAGTGGTCTGGGTCCTCCCACATTGCTGGACAATCAAGACAATACTCCACAGATGTGGCCACAGGCCAGTCCAATGGAGCCAATTCCCCAGTTGAGGCTCCCTCAACCCAGGTGTGTCAAGTTGACACTAAAGCTATCCAGCACACCTTGTATATTTGTACCACCTAGAAAAGTCCAGTACTTGACATAAGTGTTCATGTGCATTACTTTAAAATATGGAGACTGTCATGATTTCATTTTTCCTTACTGCTGAGTAGAACTCCATTGTCATGAAATTTGCAGGTAAATGGATGGAAATGGTAACTTGTTTTTGTTTGTTTGTTTGTTTTTTGTATTTTTGAGATAGGGTGTCCCTTTAGTGCCAGCTGGCCTGGAGCTCGCTCTGTAGACCAGGCTGGCCTTGAACTCACAGAGATCCATCTGCCTCTGCCTCCCATGTGCTGGGATTAAAGGAATGTGCCACCATGCCTGGTGAAAAAATTGTATCTGTTAATGTATTAAGTGAAGTAACAGACTCAAGAAAACATGTGACATATATTCACTCTCATTTGTGGATCTTAGCACCAATTCCCTCAGATGGGAGTATATATATACACTGATGTAACAGCCAAGGGAGAAATGGGGGAAATTAGGGTATTCACCTGGAGAGGAAGGAGGGGATGGCATGGCATACAAGGGACCACTTTGTAAAGGGGAAGAAGGAACTTGAGGAGGGTAATAGGAGACAGGTGTCTAATGCAATTGTCTTATTTAGGGCATGAAAATGAAACTATTAGAAAATTACAAATGTGCCTGAAGTGTCTCCTTTTATCATATATGAAAACATTACTATCTATGATCATCTGTAGCTTACCAAAATAGTAAAAGGCTATCAAACTTTAATGCAGTAACTGCTCTTCCATCCAAATTAAGTCTCATTCTAGCTTCAACCAACAACTGGTTACTATGTTTCTACCATTTTTCTCTTGTTCATCTTCTTTCATGATCCCCAGAAGCATGTACTTCTGACTTGCCTTACTGGAAGTTCAGTACTTCAATACAACAGAAGTCAGGTAAACTTCAGCCACAGAGCTGACTTGTGAGTCAGTGACACCTATCTGTCTTTATTGTGCTAGATAGCTTTAGTGTCAACTTGACACACCTGGGTTGAGGGAGCCTCAACTGGGCAATTGGCTCCATTGGATTGGCCTGTGGCCACATCTGTGGAGTATTGTCTTGATTGTCTAGCAGTGTGGGAGGGCCCAGCCCACAATGAGTGGTGCCACCCTGGGCAGGTTGTTGTGTACTGTATAAGAGGGAGGTTGGGCATGAGCCAGAGGAGCAAGCCAGTAAACAGCATTCCTCCACGGCCTGTGCTTCAGCTCCTGCCTCCAGGTTCCTGCCCTGAGTTCCTGCCCTGGGCTCCCTAAGTGATGAACTGTGACCTAGGAGATGTAAGCTGAATAAACACTTTCCTCCCCAAGTTGGTGTCGGTCAGAGTGTTTTGTCACAGCAATGGAAGACAAACTAGAACAGCCTTCAAGAGACTTCTGTTGACATCTCTATCTTTTTTTGAGAGAGAGATAATTCTGATGATTATAGGGCCTCCTATTTATTATGCATGTGTTTTACCGCTAAACTACAGACTTATCCCTCTTGAACTTTCTAACTGGTCTTTAATTCTTTCTCTCTGTCATGGAATGAGGAATGTACTCTCTAGCATGGAGTTTACCCCATGAATCTTCAACACAAAGACATCTTCTCTAAGGATCTTTTTACATCATATTTACAGCCTTGTGTAGATAATGAATCTCAGGGTAAAACAAATTCAACTATGTATTTCTCAGCATGTCTGTCATAGATGATCTATGGAACTCTTGGCATTGGCTGTAACATTCTTGTCCTTTGAATGTACTTCTAAAATTTTGATCAGAGACTAGTCTAGCAACCCATTATTTTACTCAAATTAAGTTTCTATTATTTATGCTTGATAGAACATTAATTAATATAAACAAATGTGACATAAGTTTACTCTGTTACTACCAGGAGTAATGGATTTGGAGCAATATAATATAATGATCTGTTAGTGAGAAAAAAGTATTGAAAGAATCTCTGATATTCTAAACTATGAGTTTAAAAACCAACCCTGAAATAAAGAACAAATGACTATACAAACAAAATCCCCCCAAATTCCTACAAACAAAGGATTAAAAACAAGGTCTTCTAAAGAATTCTCATATAGAAATGTGATAGATTTTGCATCCTAGTTTACATCATTTAGATAAACAAGTTTGTATTTCTGTGATATGCTTTAGGGAATGGAAGGTGAGAAATGGCCAAACTCAAAAATCAGATTCCTTGTTGAATGTTAGCAATCAGGGAAGCTCACAAGGTCTGATGCTTCAGCAGCCACAGGAACAAGGGCTGCAATCACAAGCCACTGAAATGTTCTAAATGCTCTTGTATTTTCATGAATCATTTTAAGATGTATTCCAAGAGTAGTGTTGAACCTACCGAGGTAACTCTGACATTTCATTCTTTCATTCAACATAAATGTTTAAATTTCATTTTCTATGTTTTTCTATGCATTCGTAATACATCAATTAGATAAATAAGGATGAATACATCAAAACATTATTTTCTGGTAAGCTGGAATATAGTCATGTAGAGTAGGAAGCATAAGGGGTTGAAGAGTAAGGTACAGACAGACGGCTGGAAAGTGAACACATTTGGAAGTGGTAGGATTCACAATTCAACATTTGAAGCTGTGTGCCAAACTTTTCGCCTTCACTCAAGGATTAATACCCAGTGTTCAAGATTGAAACCTTGAAGAGTAAAGGAGCAGAAAATCATTGAAAATCTGTACAAAGAGCTAAAAGCGGATACAGCCACAATAGAGCTGAGCACTGAAGATTAACAAACAGAAAGTCCACAGCCCTAAGGACAGCTAAGAGGAGAAAGTGATTCTGAAAATGCTGGAGGACCCTTACTTTTGACCTGGTTCTGAGTGCAGTGCCTTTCCCAAGGAACACGTTTTTGTTCTGGGAATTATTGTCTGATAACTATTTCTATTCAGGGGGTTCTGCTCCATAGAAGTTGAAGTGCTAGAAAGAGGCAAAAGATAATACTGATAGCCAGAGTTCAATCCCTGGAACCCATAATGAAGAATAGAACTAACCCCAGCACATTTTCCCTTGACCTCTACATGTGCCCTGTGCTATGCAAGTGTACACACACACACACACACACACACACACACACACACACACGGTGATAAAATAAGGAATATCAATGATTCATTTCTTGTTTTTCAGTAAGAATTGTCCTAGGTATTTAAATAGTAGGAAGTATTTGAGAGGAAGTGTTAAGTGGCAGTCCTAATGACTTATAAGTAAATAATTAATGGGGCGAAGAGGTTCCAATGGCCATCATCCATATGAAAGGTCCGTGGCTACCAGAATGAGCTCCTAAACTTTTAGGTACCAGCAAAACTGAAACCCCACTCCATTATAAGCTCCATTAAGTTCTTTAGACAACTTTTGAGCTTTCTGAAGTTTCAGGTAGATTGTCAGGCAGTGGGCATTTTACTTATACATTGTACCATGCTGCTTAGACCGTTAATACTATGCAAAGCACTTTCATAAGGGAAGATGAATGATTCTTACTGTGAAGGAAGTGAGTGTAGGGAGTGCATCTGTCCCACATACTGAGAAGAGCAATGAAAGTAACTTCCTACACCCTTGGGCTGTGACAGGAAGATTTTTTTTTTCTCCTGCTTCTTTGAAGAATTATTAGGATTTCGCAGCTACACTATAAATAAAAAAATCTCTGTTTCAGATCAATGATTTTTCCCATATTGATGGATACTAATAAATATAGTCTATTAAATAAATATAATCTATCAAGTAAGTAGGATCTATTAAATAAAATAATGAAGTTCATTGTTAGACAGTATTCTGCATAGTCTCATTATAGACACAGAAAGTGAAATAGAGTGATAGTTTATCTCTTTTATTGACAGAATGAAATGGTTATGGTATGGAAATAATCACTAGTTTTCTAAAGCAAGGAAAATTCCTCTCCTTATTTTTTCACAGCTAACTTCTGATAAATTGAAATTATGTAAACTTATGCCTACAATGCCAAGACTGAAGATATTTATTAATTTCTGGATATCATTCTGATGATGAATGTTTTTAATTGAAATGAAATTTTAAGAAAATGCCATTATATTTCACTTGAGTGTAATTTTTATTGATAAATGGTATAATGCCTGTAGCAAAAATTGTGCTAAATATATCACCAAACTTGATAAAATATTTTGATTTTGGAAAAATCAAATATAAATTGTTGAAAAATTGATTTAAAGTTTCAATTATCCTAGTTATATGAACTATAGGTTCCTTTGAAGTTAATATATCTTTTATTTAGGGGAAGTATTTTCCACTTCGGAATCATCTTTCTTTTTAGTCTTTTTGAGGCAGGGTCTCCCTTTTAGTCTCAGCTGGCCGGGAACTCGCTTTGTAGACCAGGCTGGCCTTGAACTCACAGAGATCCGCCTGCCTCTGCCTCCCAAGTGCTAGGATTAAAGGCGTGCACCACCATGCCTGGCCAGAATCATCTTTCACATGTGGACCACAGCCATTGGTTTTACTGTGCCACGCCCCCCCAACAGAAAAAGAAAAACCTCTGAATTATTTAACCACATTTTTTTTAAATTAGTTTTTTATTGATGCTTTGTGCATTTCATACAGTTTTTCCAATTCAGTTCAGGCTTATTTCCCTTTCCCTCCCCACCCACCCCCACCCCATCCCAGATCATGCATTCTGCCATAACTGTCCTGCATCTTTCTCTCAGTTTTTTTTTTCCTCAGTTTTGAGCTATAGTGATAATCCATGAGTACAGCATCCTTCATGCAAAACCTATCTGAGGCTGCTGTGCCCAAACACCTACAGCCACACCATCCAGTGGTGGGTGACGGTTGTTGTTCAATCAAGGTGATCAATTGAGTGTCCAGAATATATTGCCGTAGTTTCATTTCAATCACAAAAATCACCAGTCACCCCAAGCGCAGGAGACCTTAACTTCCTAGGACATGCGACCACGCCCCCCTCTTCCGCAGGTTGTTCCCGAGGCTTAGAAAAGGGGCAAGTTGGATGAGAGGTAAAACAGTCCACTCTCTGGAGCTGTTGACTTGGACTCTGGGTCAATTGTCCTGGCTGTTTCCTTTCATGGGCTGACAGTTTGGTCAGGAGTAGCTTCTTTCTACTAATGAAGAACAAGCAATTAGATATATAGTATTTAAAACAGCACTTAGTTATTGGTAGTTTACTTTAGCATAGACACAGGTTTGGATATGTTATCCTTGAATTACAATTTTCCCCCCGGTTAAATATGACAGGTCTTACTGTGGCTTATAAAAGCTCCTAACAGGTAAAGGATGTACAGCTTGGGCACAGCCAAGGGGTTATTCCTCCAAGGATAGAGTTAATAGCCAGTTAGATTTGGGTTATACAGGTATATGGCTGCCAGTGCTGCACATATTTCCAGGCAGGTGAGGTGTAGCTGGTGCTGACAGTGGAGATCCTTGCTTGACTCAAGGATACCCATATTTGCTTTATTGTTTAGTGGCCTTTGGAAACAATCTCTGCTGGCAGTCCAGAAGCCATCTGTATACTTGCATGTTTGGTCTCAATGCATCTTTCCCGTGTTAACGTCAGGTCTGCGGCAGCAGGGTCTTTTATTGCCTACTCCTCCGGTAGGTAGCCCCAACCTAAGGCAGGAGCCCTTGCTGTGAAGGTTTCCTCCCACTCTGTGGGTCTTCTCCTCACTTCCTTTATTGCCTTACTTTGATGTACAGAGCTTTTGAGTTTAATGAGGTCCAATTTGACAATTGTCGATTCTTTATTTTTTGTGGCTGCTGCTGTCTGATTTTGGAAGTCTTTTCCTACCACACCTATGTCTTATAGTCTGCTGCAAGCTTCTCTTCTATCAACCTCCAGAGTTTGGGGTTCAACTGAGGTCTTTGGTTCATCTGGAATTGACCTTTTAACAAGGTGAGAGGTAGGGGGTTTATTTCATTCTGTCTACAAGTGGTGATCCAACACAACTTGCTGAAGATTCTGTCTCTTCTTTCCATTGTGGTCTCCTGGCCCTCCTTGTCAAATATGAGGTGGCTTGAATTGTATGAGCTCAGTTTGGATCTGAATCTTTCATTTTATTCCAATTGGTCAGCTGGTCTGTTTTTGTGACAGTACCAAGCGCTGTTTTATGACTTATAGCCTGTAGTATAGTTTGAATGTCTGGTATAGCGATTCCCCTGTATTTGCTCTTTTTCACTCAGGGTTGCTTTGGCTATTGGGGTCTTTTGTTTTTCCAAAATGAAATTGAGGATTTTTTTTTTCCAGGCCTGTGAAGAAACTCTTGGGGATTCTGATTGGGATCTCATTAAATCTATACATCAACCAAGTTTGGGTAAGGATGGACATTTTTAAACTATATTGTATTTCCCAATCCATGAGCCTGGGAAGGTTTGTCCATCTTCTGATGTCTTCCTCAAATTCCTTTTTTCATGGGGATTTAAAAATTTTTTGTTGTAGAGATCCCTTGCTGGTCTTTTGGTTAGGTTTGTTCCTAAGGTATTTTTATTGTTTTTGAGTGGCTATTGTGAGTGGGAAGGTCTCCTTGTAGTCCTTCTTCAAATTGCTTGTTGTTGGTGTAGCAGAAAGGCTACTGATTTTTTCTAGGTTTTTTTGTATCTTGCCACTTTACAGAAATGCTCTTTAATCAATTCTCAGAGTTTTCTGGTGGCGTTCTTAGCATCCTAGGTAGACAATCATATCATCAGCAAAAATAGGGATAGCTTGATTCCTCTTTTCCATTAGAACTCGTTTAATTTCCTTTCCTTGCTTAATTGCCCTAGCTAGGTTTTCCCCCTTTTAGCACTATATGAAGAGGAGTGGTGACAGGGGGGAGCCTTGCCGAATTCCTACCTTTAAAGGGGAATGCTTCTGTCCATTTCCCATTTAGGATGATATTGGCTGTGGGTTTTCTGTATATGGCTTTTGATTAAATTGAGGAATAATCCCTCCAGACATTCCCCTCCAGGACTTTTAACATGAAAGGGTGCTGGATATTCTTGGTCAAAGGCTTCCTCCGCATCTATTGAGATGATGGCATGTTTTTTTTTTTTTTTTTTTTTTTTTTTATGTGTTTGATGATGTTTTATTGATTTTAGTAAATGTTATCATCCCTGATGTCTGGTAATGAATCCACTTGGTCATGTGGATGATTCTTGTGGTGAGTCTGTATGGCGATTGCCCAGAATCCTGTTTTAGAATTTTGGCATCTGTGTTCATTAGGGAGAGGGTCTATAGTTCTCCTTTTTGGTTGTATCTTTCCCGGGTTTAGTGGTAGTAGCTGTAATTGCTGGCTTATAGAATAGGAATTTGGGAAGAAGTCCCCTCACGTTTGTATCTTCTAAACCAATTTAAGTAGTAATTGGTTGTAAGTCTTTTAACGAAAATATTTATTAGAATTCTGCTGTGAAAAATCCATACCGGCCTGGGCATTTTTTGGTTTGGAGGCTAACTTATTACATCTTCGATTTCTCATATAATATGGGTTCTGTTTTTATGCTGTCGATCTCTTCTTGTTGAGCTTTGGGGATTCCCAGGATTTTCAGATATTCATTGCCATTTGTTCTAGGTTTTCAAACTTAAGTAGAGTATAAATTTTTGAAATAGTCCCGATCTGTATGAATTGTCTGGATCTTTTCATTGTCTGTTGTTGATATTTCCCCTTTCAATCACAGATTCAATATTGATTGGAGTTGTTCCCTGTTTCTTTTGGTTAACTGGGCTAGAGGTCTGGTCTGTCTATCTTGTTTATCTCTCAAAGAACCAACTTTCCAACTTTTGGATTCATTGGATTTTTTGTAATGGTTTTCTTTGTTTCTATTTCATTGAATTCTGCTCTGATTTTTGTTATTTTCTTCTTGGTTTCGCTCGTTTATGGTTCAATTGTTTGTTGTCTCTCAAGATTTTTAGCTGCAGTGTTAGATCATTCCACTTGTGCTCTTTCTGTTATTTTTTAATGTGGGCACTTAGAGCTAATAAACTTTCTTAGGATGCTTTTAGAGTGTCCCCATAGTTTTGCCTGTCCGCCGCCTCCTCCTAAAATGTCATTGTCATTCAGTTCCAGGAATGTTTTTATTTCTTTTTTATTTCTCCTTTGACCTCAACTCAATTATTCCGGAGAGTGTTGTTTAGTCTCAATGTGTTCCTGTAGGTTTGTAGGGTTTATTCTTGTGTTAATATTGGTTTTATTGCCTGTGGTCTGATAGGATGCATGAGATTATTTCAAATCTTTTTAATTTGTTGGTTTTCCCTGTGTGTCCCAGTATGTGGTATATTTTGGAGAATGTCATGAGGTGCTGAGTAGAAAGTGTACTCTCTGGTGTTTGGGTAAAATATTCGGTTAGAAATGTCTGTGAGGTTCCATTTGGTGTATTGGTGGGTCATTTAGTTCAGATGTCTCTCTGTTTTATCCTTTGTCCCCCTGTTGATCTGTCTAGGGGACATAATGGGGTATTGAGTCCCCTAGTAATTAGTGTGTGCTGGGTTAATCTGTGCCTTGAGATCTGAAGAATTGTCTTTATAAAAGTTTTGGTGCACTGATGTTTGGTGCATAAATATTTATGATTATGTGAAATCTTCATGGTTTAATTGGTCCTTTAATAAGGATGTAATGGCCTCCTCTTTTGTCTCTTTTGATTTCTTTTTGCTTTGAATTCTATTCTGTCTGATATTAAAATAGGCCAACACACCGCTTTTCTTTTTGGTACAATTTCTTGGAATATTTTTTTCCCCATCCCTTCACCTTAAGTTGGTGCCTATACTTGAAATTGATGATGGGTTTCTTGTAGACGCATAATAGATGGGGTTTGTTTCCTAATCCATTCCCCAGTCTATGCTTTTGATTGGGGAGTTTAGCCCCTTAATATTTTAAGTTTACAATTGAAAGATGGATGTTGCTTCGCTTTCACCTTTATTATCCATTTGGACTTCTAGCCTTTGATTTTTGCTCCTATGGTTATGTTTTTGTTAGTTTCTTTTCCCAGGTGTTTGAGGATTGTTGCTCCTCTCTCTGCCCTTTGAATTGCTTCAAGTATTTTTAATGAAGAGTTGTTTTTCCAGACATGTATACTTTCAACTTGTTTATGTCAATGGAAGATTTTTCTCTCTCCTTCAAGTATAGTCGACAATTTTTGCTGGGTAAAGTTTCTGGGTTGCCATCCATAGTCATTTAACATTGGGAATGCTCTGCTCATGTTCTTGCTTGCTTTATTGGTTTGCGGCGAAGAACGCGTTGATGTTGTAATTCTGGTGGGTTTCCGCTTTGTATGTGACTTGTTTTATTCTTTTGTGGCACAACTCAGTAATTTTGTCTTTGGTGGTTTTGGGGATCTAGCATTTTAGCTATGATATTGCGTGGGGTGTTTCTTTTCTGATCTTGTCTATTTGGGCTCCTATCTGCTTCTTGTATTTGTATTGGCTTGTCTATTTTTAGTTTGGGGAAATTTTCATCTATTATTCTGTTGAAGATCTGATCATACTATTCTCTCGAGATTCTTCCCCTTCCTCCATAACTTATTACTAATGATGTCTGTATGTAGTTTGGTCTTTTCTAGTGCCATATTTTCCTAGGTTGTTCCAACTTTTTGTTTTTTAAATTTTTCATAATCTTTATTTGAGCTTTTTAATTGCTCTGTGTTATCTTCCAGGGGTCTGATATTCTTTTGTTCTCTTCCTCCATCTAACTTCTGAGGCTTTTTCCTTTCTTTTTCTTGATTGACCGAGTGTTCTATATTCTTTTTTGTTTCCTCCTGTGTTTTCTTTAGCTACTTCCATTTCCTTTTTTTGAGCTTCTCAATCTCCTTTTATGTGCTTCTCTATATCTTCTTGGTGCTCTTTCTTCTTTGGTTGGCTTCCTTTTCAGTGTTTCTACTTCCATTCGGATTTGTTTTTTCCCTCTATTTTCTTCTGGAGTTTTCAATCTGATTCCTTTAGTTTCTTTCCGATGTTTGTCATTTTATCCCTCTAGGACCCTTTTGAGTTTTTCATTCTCTCTCTTTAGTCATGACCTCTTCTTTATTTTCTTTCAATTTCCTGCGTATGTCTGCAAATTATTCGTCTAAGCTCTGTTCCTTGGGTCTCCTCCAAGGGGATCCATTGTGGCTATCTCCTCCAGGTTTGGAAGGGCCTGGTGTGGGATATCCTGATGCCTTTCCCATGTTGTCCACTTGTGATGTCCCTGTCATATGATGTTTCCCTTTTTTTCTTGTTGTGGTTCACAGTCTACAAACGACTATTTCACTATTATAGACTGGATGGTATTTGCTTGCCTCTTCCGATGCTTTTTTTTTTTTTATGGTGTATTGACTGGGTAGGTTTCAGGTTTCCGTTTTTGTATATATTGGATGTTGGATGCCTAAGTTAATCTCTTCTTTTCTTGTTCTGAAGGTTCTCCAAAAGGAAGCCATATTGGATTCTTAGCAATTCACTTGGCACGCGCGGGGGGGGGGCA
>VZQC01014080.1:401439-413891 GCA_009823505.1 Rhizomys pruinosus
GGGGTATGGTGTGCCTGATCTAGCCCGCACCCCGTAGACGGGTTCAGAGCGAGACCCTCTCCCAGCTGCCCCCCACCAGACCACGCCTAGAGCTGTGGAGCTGTGTACCTGGCCTGGCGCGTTATGGCGTCTCCCCTGCGACCCCGGTTCCCGCCTACAAGTCCAGCCGGGACCAGAGCAGAAGGGAACGCGACCCTCTGCTCACCCGAGCGCAGTCCCTCTGGCTTAACCACATTTTTATGTTTGACTAAAAATTGTGTTAAGTTCCCAGCAGAGTTACAATGTATGTACATATGCAGGCCAATTAAAGTGCACACTCCAAAGGCAAATGATCTGGATAGTGCTGCAGTGTAGAGGGAAAAGGTGTTTGTCATCCTGCGTCAGACAGACTATATTCATTTAAATGTGTCGGGATTAAAATATCAGCAATTTATTTCACTGTCTCCTCACTGTGACTTTTGTAACCTTCCTTTAATCATTTAATCGTTTTAAAAGCATGATTATTGTCCTTTGCTTCTTGCTTTCCTATGGCCCCTGTGAAGCACAATAGAGAATTACAATCACGCTTTTGCACGGATCCTCCTAGCCTTTCCCATGAATGATGTATAGCAGGAATGCAATTTATTAATGTTCAAAAAAAGAAGAGATCAATTCTGTACATAAATATGTAGAATGAATGATTCTAGTTCGATAATTACCATTAAGTTCACGTTACCCATGGATCTCTTTTGTAGACTGGTAGCATTTTCATCTGCATCTTGAAGCCTCAATGAATATATATCAATGCTCTCTGCTCATTTTTATCCACAGATAAAATGGTAGTAACTGCTTATAAAATATTGGCAAAGTTTAACCTTTTAGCATGGCTTTATATTTAAGCTGAGGACATGGCTAAGACATTAAATAGCGTTATTAAATATTGCATTAGTTACACAGACAGTACCATAGTTTTGAAATACTGGTTTAATATACTTATGAGGAATAAAAATATTGCTCACCTCTACCCTACCTTAAATATTCATATCTTCCTTACTTGGGAGTGACTCACATTCTGTCTATATATCTGCAACTTTAGGAAAATTTTCTAAGATTTTTAACTTGAATTGAATTGGTGCCATGACATCAATTGGTTTTATACTTATCCTTTTTTTAATAAAGCTCTTGATTTTTTTATTTTATTTATTTTTTGTATGTGTATGAATGTACTGTCTGCATGCAGGTTTATGCACCCTTGTTGTGCAATGCTGCAGAGGTCAAAAGAGGGTGTCGGATTCCCCTGGAACTGGAGTTCTCCTGGAATTGGAATTACAGACGGTTCTTAGCTGCCATGTGGGTGCTGGGGATTGAACCCGGGTCCTCTGCAAGAACAGTCGGTGCTCTTAACCGCTAAGCCTACTCTCCAGCCCTATTCTTATCCTTAATAACCAAATAAACAAAAATCCTTCTAAGGTTAACAGGCTAGGGGAATTCCTTAAAATATTGTATTCCTTAGGGCATACTTTCACATTATTTTCTACAAACAAAAGTTTGCTTTTTTGTAATTGTGGCTTGCACCTTTGGGGACAATGTCTTCTTATTTGTACAGAGAGAAAGGAGTTTTAGGACAACAATCGAACAACTCAGTTTATTGTAAACTGTATTTGTGAACAAAACTAACAGAGAGATTCTGATGTGGGGTGGAAAGCTTTAGTTACCTTTTGATTCTAAAATTGACAATCTATACAATAATTAATTCTCTTTCTAAAATTCTGTCTCCAGTCGAGTTCCTTTGTTTTCATAACTTCTCTAACATCAAAGGAGAGAGAGAAAATTTTACAAAGCATCTTTTATATATGTGAATTATAAAAGTGAATATACCGTAGGGATGATATTGAAAATAGGTAAGCAATGTTTTTCCATATACTTTTATAGTAAAATATGTATTTCTAAGAATTAAAGTAAAGGGATTAATTGGCCATAAGCTGAAACTTCCAAAAGTGTGAGTAAAAACTGACCTTTCCTCTTTGTAACTTGTCTCAGACAATTTGGCGCAGTCATGGAAAGCTAACATGTAGTTATTTGACTGTTGAAATAGAAATACACTTCATAAAACTACTTGATCATTTTCTCCATTTCCTGCAAATGTTTCAAGGGTTCATTTATTTTCTTTGTATTCTGACAGCGTTTCCTGTGAGACTTTGAGTGGAAAAATTTCTTAGCTCTCATAGATTTGCTGGCGAAATTAAATTCAGCTTGATCATAATTCTAGCTTCAAAGTCATTTTTCATTAACCACTTTCAACTTATTACTCAACATTTTTTTCTTAAGTCAGGTGTTTCTGCTGAGACTCTCAATGTCGATCTGAGTTGTAATGCTGTGTAGATAATCTATTCTTTCTGGGAACATTTATTTCATTTTAAGTTTTAAGTGTATGTCAGCTTTCTTTTACATGAAATACTCTCTATTATATGAGTTAATTAAACCTGAAGACTTTAACCTTTTAAATTTTTATTTTATCTTTATGTTATTTTAACTGAATTTTTGCAAATTTTATACAATACGTTTTGATCATATTTAGACACACACCCCTGACACACACACATATATTAATATATATATTTAATATATATATATATTAAATATATATATATTAAATATATATATTATATATATGTTATACTGCATGAAACTGTTGAGGAGCTTGGAGAGGTACAGGGTGTGTGTGTGTGTGTGTTGTGTGTGTGTGTGTGTGTGTCAGGGGTGTGTGTCTAAAATATGATCAAAAACGTATTGTATAAAATTTGCAAAAAATTCAGTTAAAATAACATAAAGATAAAATAAAAATTTAAAAGGTTAAATGCTTTTTTTATTTCAAAAAAACCAACCACAGGGCGTGGTGGCGCACAACTTTTTTTTTTTTTAATAATTATATTTATTAATATATATATATATTAAATATATATATATATATGCCTATCAAGCCAAGTTTGTGTGCCTGAATGTCCCTTGGTGTGAGTCTATCCTTTGGAGCCTAGTAAACCTCTCTAGCATCACTCACTTAAGAAAACCAACTCTCGTTCTCCCAGTAGTTATCCATTGTCAGTACTTTATCAGCTAAGGTTGGAGCTTCTTACCAATATTCCCACATCTCTATTGGCTTTTTGCCTGGTTTGAGCTTGCATGAATCTGTCACCAATGCTGTCACCATTACTGTAAGTTCATATAAGCTAATTCCCAGCTGCCTGGAATACTGTTTCTTTGTAGTCATGTACAGTCATTGGTTCTTATAGATATTCTGAGCCTTATTCCACAATGGTCCCTGAGTCCTAACTGGCAGAAGTTTGATACTGGTGTCCCACACACAGACAATTACTCTATACTTTGGCCAGTTTGTTTTTCTGGGTTAATTGTCATCTGTTGCATAAGGATGATTCACTGGTAAAAGTTAAGAAGTGCATTAAATATTCTTTCTGCCCCATGCTAAACTATGTTCTTTGAGCCTTAGTAGTACAGGTTACATTTTAGATGTGTTACTTAAAGGTGGGCGTCTCCCATACATACACAAAAGAAATCCATATGTCCAGGTCACAATGCAAAAATGCAAATAATATGAAAAACCAAGATAATATGTCTTCTCTAAAACTCATCAGACTTATACAAGTGTCCTACAGTGTGAACTACCAAGAGGAACCTCAGGACACAGAATTTAAAGGAATAATCACAAACATGATCAAAGAATTCAGTGACTTTGAGGAACACAGGTCAAATAACTCAAAGAGGATAAGAATAAACTTTTGATTGATACATAAGAAAGTACAAATATACATACAGCTAAATGAAATTACAAAGGCAATTCAGGATTATTTGTCATTTTATTAAATGTTTTTACTTAATGTGCGTTAAAAAGCAGTTAGCTGTATTGGGAAGAGAAGAGGAGCATTTTCTTTAACTCTATCTACAGAGGTACTGAAATGTGCACCCATATTACACTGGGAAGGAATTTGTGGGTTATTCTTAAAAATCATAGTTCATCAGTCTTATTCAGATTGTTATTGGATTGATCATTATTTCAAGATTTGTGAGGGAAACCTTTGCATGTATAATGAAGTTATTGCTGCCTAAGAAAAAGATTTTATTTCAATAGAAGCATAAAATTCCTTTGACAAAATCTAAGATGCATTCATGCCAAATGTCCTAGAGAGTCACACCCTTAAAGAAGAAGATCAGTCAGGTGACTAGACCCAAGTGGATGAACATGCACTAAGGGATATCTGGATACACTAACTTGACTAGATAACCCTTAACATAAATGAGAGAATGCATGAAGTCTAGCTGGGGGTGGGAACGGGAGGTTGTTCTTAGAATCTAAGGAGGCTGCAGAAGAGAAAGGCTCACAGCAAATGAATCAAATGCAATACTGAGACAAAGATGCCCTGTTTTTCTTCTGCTTTTAGTTATATTCTGAGCATTTGCAGGGTTGAATGAAGCATCCATATCTGTAGCAAAAGCAACCTCAACATCTTTGTTTCATTCAGAGAATGTGGGCCATAGAGAAAATTCAATATCAGGAAGTAGAAATTTTGAAGTGAGATTACACAAACCCCATAATAATCTGTAAAACAACCTCCTAGCTAAAATAATATTGAAATGGATGTTGTGTTATTAATTTTAATGATAGATTTTAAGTGAACTCCAGATATGTACATTGGACATAAAAATAGCTAAGTTCAATGGTAGCTAGTGTTAAATCATGAACACAGAATATTTCAATTAAAATTTCACCAATCAAATATTACATATATATCCTGGGGATTGTTGAGTCTTTAATAAGTAGAAGGAGTTTTGTATAAATTTAGTATGCTATTATGAAAATAATGAGAGGAATTTAAAATACTTATTCTTTATTCTGCATAACATTTGGGTTTTTCATGAACCTGTCAGCTTGGTACATACAGTTTTGATTCTTTATGGAGAATGTTTCTGAAAGGTTTGGTATTTCCAGCTGAAAGTGAAACAAGGTTTAAAATGCAAGATTGAGTTTGGCAAATCTTAATAGCTTCTGATAAAAAAGGGATTACACCAATCTATAGAAAACACACTCCTCTGCTGCTCCAGTTACAGCAAGACTTGTACTAAGGGAGGCTGTAAATGTTCCTATGGGATAAAGCTCTGAGAGTAAAAACACCATTACTGTATAGAGGCTGTTTGGATTTTAATCCCCTGAGAAGATTTTGATTTTGTGTATGTTTGTTGCAGAAGCAAGCATATAGCAAAAAATAATAGTTGTCTTTCAAGTAGGAATGGTAATACCTGTGAAATCTACAGGTGCTTCAAACTCACTAAACTCACATACATGTGAGCATGCACATCACAACATCACACTTCCCCCCCCATACGAATACACACATACATATACACAGCTATGAGCATGCACATATACATCACACTTCTTTTTCTTCTCTCTTATATACACATACAAATGTATGCACACACATGTTGGATTTCTGTCTTGTCCTTATACACATACATGTACACACACATGAGATTTTTTTCCTATCATATACATACATAAACACAGTTCATATAACTCCTCTCTCTAATAAACTCCTATCTCATATGTACCCACACATGCACACACATACATCCCACTTCTCTCTCTTCTCTCTCTCTCTCCACACACACACACACACACACACACACACACACACACAGAGGCCTTCACACTCTAGCAACAGTAGATACAGATCTGCAGTCAACAGCTCATGGCTGAGTCTCTTCCTGGAATTATGATCAGCTTCCCGGTATACCTATCCTCTCTGGGGGATATCCTCCATGCGATGATTGGTCCCTGCTGACATACAATGTCCATACTCTTTCTCTGAAACCATGAGTCTCTATGCAGGAAGCTTCCTGTTGCAGTGCTCCCAGGGGATTACTGGAAGCTTTGGGCTCAGTTGCATCAGGAGGTCCTTTATCCATCTGCTCCCATTTTTTTTCTTTTCACTAGTGGCATTTGTGAGAGCATATCCTGCAAATTCCTGCTTCAAGCTTCATTATCTCATCGAAATCTGCTTGAGCAGAATCAGACCTACAGCACCACAGGACAGTTTCTCATTGAGTTTATTGATTTTGCTATCGAAAGTTTTGGGCTTTCTTCTGTGGTAGTAATATTTCTTAGTGTTTATTCAATCCTGTAGTACTGAAAATTTGTTGAATTCTATTCAGTAGTCAATGGGAATGATCTTCCCTTAGGGTGAAATAATAATGAGATTTTTAAAATACTTTAAAAATAAAATAATTGCCTTTCCTTACATTTATATTTATTATTTGCTATCACACCTTCCGTTTATCTCATATGCAAATTTTTGTATGTATGATTAGGTGAGCTCGGAATCCAATAATTGCAGGAACTATATGGAAAATTAGAGTTCAACACAGTGGTACTGCAAAAGGTGTATGGAGTTCATACATACAAACATATACAGGGTGTTCAGATTGGTTCTTGCTCTCAGAAAAGTAATTTAGTTAATTTTCCCTTCTTGAAGTGATATTCTCAAGACTTCTAAGCTTCACATCTAAACTACCTACTAAGATTTTACCAGTTTCATTGTCCTGTTTTGTACTTCTTATCTTCTTTGAAGCATTGTCTGACACTGATCTACTTAGCTGTGTTTTTATATTACTTATAGTTGCTTGCAGGGACCAGAATCAAACTGAAACTTGCTTATCAAGTTTGAAGTACAGCCCCAGGATGGCTTTATGTATCTGATTTCTTACCAAGGTTTGTCACAGATCATTTACCTCCAGTTACAGGTTCTGTATTCAAGATGCCTGTGTTTAGTCCTGGCTTTGATGGATTTTTGCATTCACATACAGAATTCAAAATTCCTTCCTTCCCACCCTCCCACCTTCTATCCATTTTTCCTTTCTCCACTCATCTTAGTACAGCTTCTTTGGAGGTAGAAAATTACAGGAGTTATTTTTCAATGGATTTCTAGTGGAAGTGTTCTCAGGAACAGAGGACCACAGAGTACAGAATAAGGCAGGAAGACAAGGAAAGGTAGGACAAGACCTGGAGACTTGCTCCAGTCTGGTCTTTGAGGAATGATGGTCTGCACTGCAGATTTCACTACAGTGTCAGTTCAATCTGCAACAACTGAGGGCATACCCTGTATCCTACTATAAAATTCACTGGAAAAGGTCTATGATGTGATGGGGGTGAGGGACAAAGAAATTCTTTAAGGTAGAAGACGGCTATGGATTATTATTTGGGCCAACATTCTGAACAGCATGCAGCTAAAGTACTGTGATATGGCTGGTAAAGAGGATCACTGCATGCAATAACAGTTCACTACATCATAAATGTGTCTGACCATCCATTATCTACCTCTTCATCTATGCAGAAATGTAGGCGATCTTCATTTGAAATTGTTCCATGTATAGTGGAAAATGTAGATAAAATGGCATTTGAAATGCAGAAAAGCAAATTCTTTCACAGAAATCTGAACTGCCAACTCACTGTATTCATACTTCTTTCTTGATGAATAAGAATATAAAAATATTTCTGTGAGGCCACTGTAAAACATAGTGACAAAAGTTGGCCTTTAGGTGCTCAGAGGAGCAAAGCAAGGTACATGAATGACACAGTAACTATTACTAATGGTTATTTTGACAAAATCAGTCAATATGATTTAGCCAATTTTTCTGTCTAAAGGAATGTGACTGTAATTCATAGTTTCTTGTGAGGGGCCTGGCAAACCAGCTCTGAAGTTTCTTTGTGTTCTACAATCTCGTGGCTTTGGGTTATCTTTTCAGACCTAGGGATGTATCCCAGGACAAGAGAATTCTAGAAGCTGAAAGCTGTCACAAGTAGAGTCTCTCTTTACTCATTCAGTTTTTAAAATCATTTCCTAACGTTTTTCTTATCAGACACTAACAACTCTTGAGTCAAATAGAGTTATATTGGGCTGTTGGTTCATAATGATCTTTAGATTGTTCAGCCAACTTTATTTTTTCTTTACAAAGAAGGAGGAACAATTAAAATAACTTGAAAATCATGGTATAGAACTATGCAAAAGTACCTCCTTGAAACAAAATTGTTTGGATATTTGCTAGACAAAAGTTTTGGTTACCTGAGTTGGGAGGTACATTTTTGTAATCCTAGCACTTGGAACATGGAGAGACAATGATCTGGAGCTCAAGATCCACCTGGGCTGCAGGAAATATTTGTGAGCAGTTGGATAGAGTCTTTCTGAGAGATGGTCATAAAGAAGACGTGTGTGTATGTGTGTGTGTGTGTGTGTGTGTGTGTGTGTGTGTGTGTGTGTTTATGTAGGGGGGTTACTCACTTCTGTGCATGTATGCCTCTGCATTCAGGATGTCAACTTTCTTCTACTTTCACTGTCTTCTTTATTGCCTTGAGACAGTGTAGAAAGAGTCAGAAAATTGACTCTGTTCCTAGAAACTAGCAATTGCCAATAGAATCTCAGCTATGGCTGGAGCTTCCTGACCACCTTTCTTATCCATGTGAGCCCTTATCTGGTTCTGGTTTACAAAGGTCTTATACATGTTATCATAAGTGCTATGAGTTCATATGTGCAACTACACTGACATGCCCAGACATCACAGTTTTGAATTCATCTACCATTTTTGACTCCTATAATCATTCCACTCTCTTTTCTACAATGACCACTGAACCTTGGTAGAAGAGAATGTGATATATGCACACAATTTGGCGCCTCTGCACCAGTTAGCATTTTTTTTATCAAGCAAGTTGTTACTGTAGTTTACAGAATCCACAGCTAAGTAAGGTAATGAATACCTTTCTCTGCTAGTAACATGCATATCATCTTCTAAGACTATGAAAGCTGTTCCGCAGAGATGATGATATGAGGTCAATGCCAGCTTGATTTCTGCTTGTTTATTCTGGGACTCAGGTATGTAGAATCTTCAGCAACAGGGTGTTAAGCATCAAGTGCTGGTGTGTAACCAAGTGCAATGATAGTGGTCAGTGTTGAGTGAGGATCTAAGGGATATCTCTGGTCAACAACTTTAGAAGAAGTCCATTCCTAATATTGGACTTTTTATTTACTATCCTGTGGTGTCTTTTCAGGCCCTGAATATCAGTATTCCTTCAACATACTACTTCCAACAGAACTAACCTGCCATTCCCCACTCTATTAAACCCATTCTATCTGTTATTTCCTCTTCCTATTTATATAGCTGTACATTATTTCCCCTCCCACAAGCTACCATCCCCATAGCCCTTGATCTACAGTGACTTTTCTAAAGAAACAAACCTTTTTCAAGATTCAAATTTAGCACCAACTTATGAGAAAAAACATACCACATTTGTCTTTCTGTATCTTGGTCACCTTACTAAGGATGATTGTTCCCATTATATCCAGTTACCTATGGCATTGATAATTCCATTTCTCTTAAGATCTGAGTAATATTTCATTGTGAAAATGTTCCGTACTTTCATTATCCATTCATCAATTGATGCACATCTAGGTTGCTTCCATTTCTTCACTATTGTGAATAGCAATGCCATGGATAAACATATGGCATCTCTGTAGTAGGATACAGATTTCTTTGTGTATATACAGTAGGGCAGGATTCTGTGGAAGGCTCATTATTTTGTGGAACCTCCACATCAATTTCATAATGGCTGCACCATTTTGTACTCTCATCAGGATTGTATAAATGTTCCCCTTTCACACATCCTTGCCAGTATTTGTCATCATATCCTCTTTTTTAAAATTTTTATTCTTATTAAACTTTTTCCATAACTCATACATCATTTCTCAGTTGAATCTAAAGTCACTTCCCGTTCCATGCCCTCCACTCCACCCGAGTCCCTGCACTCTGCCATACATGTCCTGGATCTTTTTCTGAGTCTTTCCAGAGTTTTTTCCAGTTCTTTTGTTGTTGTTCTCTCCAACTTATTTTTTACATTTAAAAAAAAAAAAAAATTATATATATATATATATATATATATCACTTGAATTGGAGGACTTTCTTTTTTCCTAAAAGAGGTCATGTTTTTCTTAAGGAAGTACTCAAATATTTTTCCTTGGCAAGCCAAAACAACCATCAATCCTACACTTGTGTTCCACATTGGGTTCTTTCCTTCCTAAGGTCCCCCAAATGAAGTCCAGTAAGCACGTGTCCTGTCTTAATCCTGCTGTACTGGCCTCCATGATACAGCCCGGGTAGTCCAACAATGGCAATCTATATTCTGATGAGGCTGAAATCCCCTTAGTTGTTTAGTCCACAAGACGGGTATCTCAGTAGTCCCCATCTGTCATTGAAGGTTTGGAAGATTCTTAGAAAGACATTAGTCTTCAGTCCATATTGGAAGGTTAAAAAGTTGCGTATGCCTGAACTGAATTGGAAAAATGATGTATGACATACACAAAGCATCAATAAAAAAATAATAAAGTTAAAAAAAAAAGTTGTGTCTCATGTCTTTGAGAAGTGCCAAAAGCAGTGATAGCCACAGAGTAGATGCACTTGCCAGTAAGAATTGAAGACAGGCAAAACAATGTCCTCTTTCTTTTTTCTTTTCGTCTTTTTACTAAAATCTAAGTTTTATGTCTGCAGTACATTTTCTCTGGTTTTACTGATCATATATTTCTGGTTGTACTTTCTCTTTGGATGCTTAAGGCCACACAAGACAGATTAACAAAGGTTTCTGCTTTCTCAAGGTCAGTTGAGGATCTGGTCCTCAGGGGTCTTTTGGGGCTTTTTGGGGGGGAGGGTGGGAGCCCCTTGCTCATTTCAGCTTTTCATCTACCAGTTCCATCCACTTGAGAACATTAGGTCTTGCTGGACCAGGCTTCCTTTTCTGAAGCATGAGCAGACTCCCCTCTTTATAGTCTGGAAACTGGCTGAAGTCCCATTAGAGGCTCTCCAAGACCTCCCTGAACAGAAAGACTGGTGACCCATATTTGCGGGACATTTCAAGAGATGCCCCCATGTACAATCCTCTAAGACTTGGTTGACCTCTGAGGGCAAGGAACAAAGTCATCCCTTAGGGCCCTTGGCCAAATGGATGGACATTAAGGTTAAGTATGGTCCTTAAGCACCCAGGAAGGCTAAGTTGCACCACCCTGTTACATTGCATCTATATTAAAATTGTATCCTTTAGAAACAAACTGTATGTTATTTCCATATCATATTTCTTGATTCACATATTTCCATTTTAACCCCATATTTCTCTAAAAGATGCACACCTACCCTCCATCATATACCAAAAATCCAAGGTCTGAAAATAAGTGTTAGGTCAACTCTAGAACTTGTTTAGGGATTCACAATACAAGAGCACAGTTGTCTTCAGATCATGAGGAATATAACATTAACGTTGCTCATTTTGTCTTACAATTAGGCACTTGGTACCAGCATCCAGAGATGAGGGATATCATCCGTCTTTTGTTTTTCTGGGACTGTGATATTTCACTAGCATAAAATCTTCTAGTTCTATCCATTTACCTGCAAATTTTAATGATGTCATCTTTCTTTACCACTGCATAGAACTCCATTGTGCAGATGTTCCACATTTTCTCTATCCACTCATCAGTTGAGGGGCACTTGGCCTGTAGACCAATGAAACAAAACTGAAGATCCAAACTTGAGCACATCCAATTTCAGCCACCTCATATTTGACAAGGGGGGCAAAAAGACTCAACGGAGGAAAGACAGCATCTTCAGCAAATCGTGTGGGCAAAACTAGATCACCACTTGTAGAAGAATAAAATTAAACCCCCACCTCTCACCCTGTACAAAAATCATCTCCAAATGGATCAAAGACCTCAGTGTGAAACCCAAAACTCTGAAGGTGATAGAAGAAAAAGTTGGCAGCAACTTACAAGACATAGGTATAGGAAAAGACTTTCTAAATCAGACAGCAGCTGCAGAAGAAATAAGGTCGACAATTTACAAGTGGGACCTTATTAAACTCAAAAGTTTCTGTACAGCAAAAGAAACAATCAGGGAAGTGAAGAGAAAACCCACAGAGTGGGAGGCATCGTTCACTGCTGATATATCTGACAAAGCATTCACTTCCAGAATATGTAAACTACTCAAAAAATAAAGAAGAAAACAAATGACTCATTCAAAAGATAAAGGAAAGAGCTGAGAAGAGACTTCAGAAAGGAAGAAATGGAGATGGCTGAGAAACATCTTAAAAAGTGTTCAACAATGTTGTCAGATATATCAGCAGTGAAGGACAAACTGTCAGCCCATGAAAGGAAACAGCCAGAATTGACCAGAGTCCAAGTCAACAGCTCCAGAGAGAGTGGACTGTCTTACTTCTCATCCACCTGTGCCCCTTTTCTAAGCCTAGGGAACAATCTGCGGAAGAGGGGGCGTGGTAGAATGTAAAGGCTGCAATTGGGGTGAATGGTGAAACTACAGCAATGTAGTCTGGACACTCATTTGATCAACTTGATTGAACAAACAACCTGTCACCC
>VZQC01014080.1:421885-478152 GCA_009823505.1 Rhizomys pruinosus
GAAAAAAAAAATGTAATTCATGGATTAACATACCATCCAAACATCTGTGTCTATACCAAAGTAACCTACCATAACAATTAGTACTGTTTAAATACTTATATATCTAATTGCTTGTGCTTCATTAGTAGGATAGAAAGGTTATTCCTGGACAAACTGTCAGCCCATGAAAGGACGCAGCCAGAATTGACCAGAGTCCAAAACGACAGCTCCAGAGAAAGCAGACTGTTTTGCTTCTCATCTACCTTTGGCCCCTTTCTAAGCCTAGGGAAAAATCTGTGGAAGAGGGGGCATAGTAGAATGTAAGGGCTGTGATGGGGTGAATGGCGAAACTACAGCAATATAGACTGGACACTTATTTGATCAATTCGATTGTATATACAAGCCCCCCCACCCCCAGCTGGATAGCAGGACCCTTGGGCTGTGTGGGTTTGGGCACAACTGCTTTCAAATTGGTTTTAAATGAAGGATGCTTGTACTCATAAATTATTACTTATTGTTAAAAAATGAAAAAAAAAGAAGTAATAAAAAAGTGTTCAACCTTGCTAATAATTAAGGACATGCAAATTAAAACCACTTTAAGATATCATCTCACCCCAATAAGGCTGGCTAAGATCAAGAAAACAAATGATACCAAATGCTGGAGAGGGTGTGGGGAAAGGGGAACACTCATCAACTGCTGGCGGGAATGCAAACTTGTACAACCACTATGGAAAGCAGAATGGAGAACCCTTAAAAGCCTTAAAATGAGCCTACCACATCACCCAGCCATATGACTTCTGGGTATATATCCATCAGACTCTTCCTACTGCAGAGATACATGTAAAGCCATGTTTATTGCAGTTTTCTTCACAATATCAAAGAGCTGGAATCATGCCCTCTTTTGATTAGACATTCTGACATGGGTAAGAAGACATCTCAGATTAGTTCAAATTTGAATTTCCTTGATGGCCAAAGATGTTAAACTTAAAAAAAAATGCTCAGTTGTAGGAATGAAACTTTGCCTGGCTTGAGACACACCTGTAAGACTTGTCCTGGAACTGCCGAGTTATCTGATATCTCTACAGGCATTCAAGTTGTCTCTGTGAGTATCTGTAGCTCCGTGAAGTCTGGATATTGCAGTGTTTCCTGTGTACTATTTTGAACTTGGTCATCTTTCCAAAAGCAATCTACAGAGCCCATGTATGGCTAAAATACCTCTGGGAAGCATGAGTGGCATCCAGCCACCTCCTCCCTCTTTCCCTAATGACAAAGTGAGGTACCATTTGCCCAAACTGCAGTTTGGAAAATCCTGGTGAGAAAATCCTATTTGCATTTGCTAACAGAGCAATAGGTAGAAGGTTATTTACAGAAGAATGTATGGGACTGCCCTACTCAGGCCATATAGAAAATTCTATTTTCATTGAGACAGGGTCTCCCTTTAGTCCTAGCTGGCCTGGAGGTAGCTCTATAGACCAGGTTGGCCTTGAACTCACAGAGATCTGCCTGCCTCTGCCTCCCAAGTGCTGGGATTAAAGGCGTGTGCCACCAAGCCCAGCAAAATTCTATATCCCAGCAATGACTCTGTGATTATATCCTTGGGAACTCTCTCTCTCACATATAACTCAGGCCATCTGGTTGGTTGGAAGGCATGACTGACTCTCCTTGCCCTTCCTTTCTTGCTGAGCACCAACAGTGAAGTTTTATGATGATCCAAGCAAGCATGTGCAACCAAACGTGGGAAGAAGGCCTCTGTCCATACCTTGCTAGTATAGCCTGCCAGGCTGAGGATAAGTCTATGCAACACCGCACCCTTCCCCTGGCTCTGACATTCTTTCTGCCATGATCTTCCACAAGAGTCGCTGAGCCTTGGAGGTGGTGACAGGTATAGGATGATCTTCCTCCCATGGTGGCAAGACACTGAATTCCCTGGCCTTTTCATTGTTTTTAATGGTCTGCTAGCCACTGAATATTCCTCCTACTATAAAAACACAAATAGAAAGAAGCAGGAATATCTAGACAAACACTGACTGCTGTAATAACCTAACTGATGGGAATAAACACAAATGTGTGGATAGTACCTTAGTGGGTGCATCACATCCACCTAATGAAACAACTACATATTTTGGTAATCAAGGAATATACTTTCTTTGTAATTTAAACCAATTATCAGCTGATGTAAAATATAGACTTCAGACTAATTCATCACTCTGCATCAGACTTTTGAGTATAGGTCACTTACTCTTTCTTGACTGGTTATGATAATCTAATAATTTACATTAGGGAAATCTATATTTCTTTTTTTTTTTGTCTTTTCAAGAGACGGGGTCTCCCTGTAGCCCCAGCTGTCCTGGAACTCACTCTGTAGACAAGGCTGGCCTTGAACTCACAAAGATCCGCCTCCCTCTGCCTCCGGAATGCTAGGATTAAAGGTGTGCGCTGCCATGCCTGGTTTTTTTTTTTTTTTTTTCTTTAGAAATCTATATTTCTTTGAATAATCATGTGTCTCAGTGTTGACAATTGAATGTTCCTTAACAGCGATTTATACATAAATGACCCCATGATGCAAGATCAGTGACCAATTTTTCTTTCCCTTTTTCGAAATAGCACCTGTTGAGAGGATTCTGGGAAATTCTGGTTTTGTTTATGACAGAAAGCATTTCTGAGAGTTGGGGAGGAAGAGAATCCATTTTCACTGATTGGAGTGCTTTGCTTAGATAAGATCCTTGCAGCTGTGACATCCTCTGCTCTGCATTACAATAAATCTAGCTCAGGAAACAGAGTGAGGATGAGAGTACCCTGAGTTCCTGCTGCCATCAGTTATTAGACAACTCCACCTGCTATCTCATCTCACTGTCATAATGAAAATCAGTATGGATGTTTCTCAAAAAAGGAAAGACATCACTACCTTATGGCCCAGTTAAGTACTCCTGGTCATATACTTAAGGAAATTCATATCCTACCACACAGGAACTTCCTGATCCATATCCATATCCATCACAAGAAAACAAGAAAATGAAGCCAGCCTAGGTTACCATCAGCAGATGAACAGATAATGAAAATATGATATATATACACAATAGTGCCTGTGAAAAAAGTGAAATTATGAAATCTGTAGGCTGGATGGACCTGGGAAGCACACTATTAAGGGAGATGACCCAAGTTCAGAAAGACAAAAACAGCACGTTCTTGTTCATACGTTGATCCCAGCCTGTCATATATACATGGGTATAAATGTGGGTAAAGCTTAACAGCTAGATAGGGGACCAAGAGAGGATAAAAATAGGCATCGAAGAAGGGGGAGAGGGAAGTAAAAGGGAGTGACATGGAAGAGGAAGGAAAAAGAGGAGTTTGGGGAGCAAAAAATGAACAAGGTGAGGGGGAGAAGAATCTGCCAAAACACACTGACCACGATGCCACAAGGTTAACTTTATTGTTTATTATTTACTTATTTTTAACTTATGTATACCAGTATTTTGCCTACATATATGGAAGTGCCGAAAGGACCTGTGAACCCAACATGGGTGTTCCTTAAGAACAAGCAGTGCACTTAATGGTTGAGCCATCTCTCCAGCCTCAGAAAATGCCATAAGGATGTCTAACAGCTTGCGTGCTAATTAAAAATTAGAAATATCTTTTAAAGAAGCTATTATATGCATATCCACTAAGTGCATAATCTTCTTCCATGCCTGTGAGCCTTTTAGCCCCGCCCTTCTCCCTCTAGTAACTCATACACTGGCAATTCCAGTTGCAGGGCACATTCAACTCCGCCCACTGAAGGCTTTTTATCACCTTCCTCAATGTGCTAGAGCCATGCAACCTTCCATAGCACATTCAGGAAGTTAATTTTTACTTAGTAATTTGATATTCCTCACTTAGCTCCCATATTAAGTCATCTTTGTCCTATTCAGCAAATCCGAAGCTTTCCCCCACGTACATGACTGGTAGTTATGTAATAAATCAGTTACTAGATTCCATGAGAATAAAGACAATATCTGCTTTTATCACTATTATAGTCACAGTATCGTGTGCACGCAGCTCGTCACAAACTCCCCATGTGTATTAAGCCTTAATGCACTGAGTTTGGGGGGAAATCTATATTTTGTTAAGGAAATATTTGCCCTCAGCTTGCTATTGCATGTTTGTATCCATGGGAACAACATTTTCAAAAACAGTTTTCCCTTCTCATGTCGGTATCTCAAGTTCATTTTATATATTATATTTCCCTGAGAAACTCCTTACTTTCTCCTTTGACAGTAACAGTTTGCACCAAGTATTAGTTGGTAGGATTTTGAATCTTAAACGTATTATACAATGTTTATGTGTAGCTCTGTGAACGGCATTGCTCTCAATTTTGGCAGGATTACTGATAACATTCCTTTGATAGAGGAAGTTAATTTTTCTTGCTGCAATTTATTTACTCTGGAAATATCAGAAAACTCACTATTCAGAGGCTTCTTAATCCATTGTCATTTAAAATGACAGTTCATATGGCTGGAATGTTGGCATGAGGGGATGTCATTTATTTCCACAAGGCTTATGCAATGGGCAGAGTGCAGACAGTAGATAAAGCTGAATTCTTGTGCTTAGGATAGGGACTATTTTAATTGCAAATTCACCAGAGGAGAAATTCTTGTCACTACCTTAGAGGAGAATGAATAGATCATATCCCTCCTCTTTCTGCATGCATACTTATGAATTTTATCAGAGGATCAGGCTAGACAACACTGAGCTCCATTTCCAGGCTTTCTATTCCTGTAGGTGTCTTAGCTAACTCATTAGCTGTAATGTATCTTCCTGAGGGAGGTAAAATTTCCTACTGATGACATTTTTGCCAGATCAGATGCTCAGCTTGCACCATTGGAAAATGATTTGCACAAAGGAAAAAAAATACAGCAAGTATTTTCAGTTTAAATACGAAACCACTTTGTCAGGTAATTTTTTTTTATTATTGTACTATCAATTGAAAGTTGTTAGTTTATCGTTTTTATTTAACAGGATACAGTCTTTACACAATTTTAATTTTGCTCTATGTATTTAATTCAAATTAACTTGTTGAAACTTTATAGCAAGTTACCCAAGTAACTGTTCAGAGAATGAGACTGAGGTGTGGAAATGGCAACTGTCTGAAGTTACAGTACATTTATTACTGAGGATTCTGAACCCGTCACCTTCTCTCAGAGTCAATTCCCTTCACTCCCACCAGGTGTAAATTTATTCAGCTGAAATTCTTGAGCTGTGTTGCTCCTTAACTTTGATATAAATTCTATAACATTACTTCTTAATGTTTTCTTGGCTTCAAGTTAGATGTAAAAAAATTTTCTCTGAACTCAAACCAAATAGCCAACTCACCACACACACACACACAAAAAAGGGAAAATATAACCCAGCAAAATACTGGTTGCTTCACTTCTTATAAAGTGGGGCATAGTAAAATTTCCAGTGTTATCTCCTTTGACACAAGTTTTTCTGTCGAAGCATACTATAGTATCCCCTTAAATGGGAGTGCACCTATGTCTACAGCGGAAATGACTAAGGCGAGGTCATGAAGGTGGAACAGCTACTGTCAGGTAGGTCATCAAGATGTTCTTGTCTTAGAAGCCAGTCATCATGCTGTAATCAAACAGTCTCAAGGAGAGGACAGGCACGTTTGCTCTGGCCACCAGCCTCCCTCTAATAGGAGCCAGCACATTTGGAGGTTTCTCTGGATGACTCAGTTCTAAACTTTGCATATTTCCAGTTGGCATATGACACTAAGATAAAAATCAATCCATTGCTTTATGTCTTCTAAAACCTGACTCTTGATTTTTGGAAAATAATATATTTGTTTTTGACACTAAAGTTTGGATTTGTTTACTAGTCAGCAATAACTAGAATAGTAAAATAGATTTACTGTCTTTGGTCTAATATTAGGTTTATAATTGATGAACTTTTAACTCAGTTGCATAATTTGAAATCTTCATTATATTTTAACCCTAGGGAAGATTTCAAGTTACTTTACATCAAAAGCATCTAATTTTTAAATTCATAGTAGGAATTAAAATCAAATTTGAATTTGACTAAAGGTTTTTTTTAATTTTTACTTTAACTGCTCTCAGTTGCTCAGATACTTTTTTAGCTTATTTTCTCCTTAAATACTCTAAGACTCATTTTATCTCCAAATCCCCAACTATAAATATCATGATGCTTTTATTGTTAGTATGTACAGACTTTCACAGGAAGTGCTTGCATGACCATGTGAGCATGCTTAAGTGTTTAAAATTTAGCCATGTTGTTGATGTTTCTACCAACTTTGAGTGTGAAGTGGGTTCAAGTTCATTGGAAAGGAAGATTAATTTTCTATCAAATATTACTATTAAAATACAACTTATTAAAATACATTTTCAGTGATAGAGAGGATTCAGTCATAGATATCCTTATAATGTGAGATGGAAGTAACAAAAGGAAGTCTTTTGAGTGATTTTCTCAATTTAAAACAAAAAAAAATCAGGAAAGTAGTGCCTTTCTGTCTCTGTTTCTCTCTCTCTCTCTCTCTCTCTCTCTCTCTCTCTCTCTCTCTTTCTCTCTCTCTCTGTGTTGGTGTGTATGTGCATACTTTGAGCATGTATCTTCTAGGTTGGAGTATCCCAATCTAAATTTGTGTATAATGTAAAGTATTAGAATAATTCAAGATTACAATATTTGAGTTTTAGTACAACTTGTTAGATTTTATTTGCACACACTGAATATTTGATTAAAGATACATAAACATTTTATTTTGAAACACAAAACAGTAGCTACTCGCTAAGGACTTAGATCTTTGGTGTGCTGAGAATTTTATGTCCTATATTCATACACTTTAATTTCTTAAACATATATAGCTTGTATAAAACAATGGAAATTAAAAGAAAAATAATTATATATATATTTAAACAACTCAATAATATTTTTCATATCACCACTACGAAATAGTACGCACTATAACAAAATCTAACAAGATTAAGCAGAATGCATAAGAGAAACGTCAGCTATAAAGGGGTAGGGAAATAAAGCTCTTCATTTTTTTTTCTATTTTGTCAGATAGTTTCCAAAGTCACATAATAACATAATATTAAAAATAATAAAACATGGATATTTTATAGTAATACTCCTGTGTGTGTGTGTGTGTGTGTGTGTGTGTGTGCAGCCCTAGCTGCCCCAGAACTCCATACATAGGCAAGTTTGGCCTCCATCTCACTCTGTCTCTGGAGTGCTGAGATTAAGGGTATGTGGCACCACACATGGCCTTGACAGGTGATAGTTTTAAAACAAGTAGAATACAGTCCCTTTTCACAAGCACTTCACGTGCATTAAAGTTCTCAAACTTACCATGAACCAACCAGTCATTGGGATAAGCTTTGAGGATTCAACAGACAGAGGGAATCTTAAGCCCATCTTTTATCTTAAAAGTACAAGTTGATGATCAGAAATAAAACTCCTCAATAGGTCTGTGATAGTGAGAGAATGGTAGGATTCTCCTAGTAGCTATCAATTGCAATAGCTCCTTAACTATGTCTGGGATCTCATGATTCCTCCAGCATCCACGCCTGAATTCTGGCTGTTTTGCTCATTTGCAGGGTTTATGCATGCTGTCACAGTCACTGTGAGTCCATGTGCTCCACAGTTCTGTCTATTCTGGAAAATACTGTTTCACTTCAGATGTCTGCTACCTCTCGCTCTTACGATCTTTCTATTCACTCTTCTGCATTGATCTCTGAGCTCAGGAGGGGAGTGGGTGTGTTACAATTGTCACATATAATAAATAATATAAATAATATATAATAAATGATTAATAATATAAATTATAAATTAATGACTTATATGTGTTACCACACATGAGTCAAAAATCAATTAAGTTACATGTCATAACTTTGATCCCAGGGTGGTTATGTTATATTTTTGGCAAAATAGAGTCATCAAATTTCTAGAAATTAAAGTATCATTTTAATATTTTAATCATAAGTATATAACATAAAAGTTTTCAGTAGAAGGTTAGTAAAGAGTTAATCTTGGCTGCATGTGACTTTTTAGTTGTGGGGGGGTTGTTATTTCACTCTGAAATGAAGATATTACCAACTCTACCATATCACTCAATATAATGGTGCACATAAAACCATGTTGACAGAGACATTTATATGATAACATTAACATAAAATTATTGACTATCTTTTCTTTTTGTAAAGGCAGGTTCTTCTACAGGTGGTGATCCAGTTTTGCTAACACCACTTACTGAAGAAGCTGTCTTTTCTTCATTGTGTCTTCTTGGCCCCCTTGTCAAATATGAGGTGGGCGAAATTGTATGTGATCAGGTTTGGATCTTCAGTTTTGTTCCGTTGGTCAACTGGTCTGTTTTTCTGCCAGTACCAAGCTGTTTTTGTGACTATAGCCCTGTAGTATAGTTTGATGTATGGTAGAGTGATCCCCCCTGTATTGCTCTTTTTGCTCAGGGTTGTTTTGGCTATTCAGGGTCTTTTGTTTTTCCAAATGAAATTGAGGATTTTTTTCCAAGACTGTGAAGAAGCTCTTGGGGATTTTGATTGGGATTGCATTAAATCTGTACACGAGTTGGGTAAAATGGACATTTTTACTATGTTTATTTTCCCAATCCATGAGCATGGGAGGTTTGTCCATCTTCTGATGTCTTCCTCAATTTCCTTCTTCAGGGGTTTAAAATTTTTGTTGTAGAGATCCTTGGTGTCTTTGGTTAGGTTTGTTCTTAGGTATTTTATTGTTTTTGAATCTATTGTGAGTGGGAAGTTCTCCTTGAAGTCCTTCTTCAGTTGCTTGTTGTTGATATAAAGAAAGGCTATTGATTTTTCTAGATTTATTTTGAATCCTGCCACTTTACTGAAGCTCTTAATCTTTTCTAGGAGTTTTCTGGTAGAGTTCTTAGGAGCCCTTAGGTAGACAATCATCTCATCAGCAAAAAGGGATAGCTTGACTTCCTCTTAATCAATTAGAACTCCTTTAGTTTCTTTTTCTTGCCTTATTGCCCTAGCAAGGGTTTCAAGCACTATATTGAAAAGGAGTGGTGACAGGGGGCAGCCTTGCTGAGATCCTACCTTTAAGGCCAATGCTTCTGTTGTTTCCCCATTTAGGATGATATTGGCTATGGGTTTTCTGTATATGGCTTTGATTACATTGAGGAATGATCTCTCCAGTCCAATTCCCTCTAGGACTTTAAACATGAAGGGATGCTGGATTTTGTCAAATGCTTTCTCTGCATCAATTGAGATGATGGTGTGGTTTTTGTCTTTCAGTCCGTTTATATGTTTGATGATATTTATTGATTTTTGTATGTTGAACCATCCCTGCATCTCTGGTATGAATCCAACTTGGTCATAGTGGATGATCTTGATGTGGGTCTGTATGAGATTTCCCAGTATCCTATTTAGAATTTTGACATCTGTGTTCATTAGGGAGATGGGTCTATAGTTCTCCTTTTTAGTGGCATCTTTGCCTGGTTTTGGTATTAGAGTGATGCTGGCTTCATAGAAGGAATCTGGGAGAACTCCCTCCGTTTGTATCCTTCTAAACAACTTGAATATTAATGGTTGTAATTCTTTTTGAAATATTTTATAGAATTCTGCTGTGAAACCATCGTGATATCCCCCTGTTGTTCTGGGCTTTCTTTTTTTTTCTGAGCTATTTAATCCGCTCGTTGTGTGAAAGCTGCCCCTTATTTATCTATTTCCTTACACTTTCTTGAAGGACATTTTTTATACTGTGTAAGCAGTCTGTATGTAAGCGTCTAATCTTGATATCTGCTTGGTCATGAACTATGAGACGTATTACTGGCGGATTTCTCCAATATCGGCATCCATGGTTCACGCTAAGCTACTCGCATATCGTTAAATAAGGTTACTTACAATACTTGGGTGAGTAAGTTAGTAGGTTTTTTGGTACCACAGTTGAATTAGTAGTAACCTTGAATGCAAGTGTGCAGGCTTCAATTAGCAGCATGGCCATTGCGTTGTAGATTCTGTCATGTCATTTAATCTGGATCTCTTGCAGTGTAGGTCTGTGGGCCTGCTGAGCTATTGATCCCTATTTCATTTCACGCAGATTTATCGATTTGGAGTTGATTCCAATCTTTCTATTTGGTTCTCTTAACTGCGGCTCGGAGGTTGTCAAGCTTTCTCGGTATGTTTATTACTGACTCAATATGGAGCACTATACTATAAGATTTCTGATTCATTGATGCTTTCTCTCGCTTTTCTGACTCTTGATGTCTTTGTTTGGTTCGTCTCATGATCGCCCTAGCTCTGAACTTTGTTCAGTAGTTTACTCTGACGTGCTGCATGGTGCTGCGTTGTAGGGGTTCCTTGGTGACTTGCTTAGCTCTCGTCAAGTACTTTTAGGATGGCGTGCTACAGCTCTGATTCACTTAGCTGGACGTCTTTCCTGTTTTTTTAATTTAGAGCTGNAAGGAAACAGCCAGAATTGACCAGAGTAGACTGCTTTGCTTTTCTAAGCCTAGGGAACAATCTGCAGAAGAGGGGGCGTGGTAGAATGTAAGGGCTACGATTGGGGTGAATGGTGAAACTACAGCAATATAGACTGGACATTTATTTGATCAACTTGATTGAACATACATGCCTCCCAGCTGGATGGAGGGACCCTTGGGCTGTGTGGATTTGGGTACAACTACTTGCAAATTGGTTTTACATGAAGGATGCTTGTTCTCATAAATTATTACTTATTGTTAAAAAATGAAAAAAATAAAGTAATAAAAAGATCATAAAAATAGAAAAAAAATTGAAAACAAAAATAAAGGTAGGTTCTTTCTATTTATCCCTGGCTGACCTGGATTTGCTGGCTGACCTTTAAATTGCTGAGAACTATCTGCCTGTGCCTCTCAACTGTTGGGATTACCCAGCTATCTTTTTTTTTTCTTCTTTTTTTTTTTTTTGAGCAGGAAGTACACATAGGCAGTACTATGGGCAGAGGCAGGTGGATCTTTGTGAGTTCAAGGCCAGCCTGGTCTACAGAGCGATTTCCAGGACAGCTGGGGCTACAGGGAGACCCTGTCTTGAAAAAGACCAGAAACCCCCCCCCAAAAACAAACAAACAAACAAGTATAAGGAGTTTATCCATATAAACCCAATTAGTTAACATCTGAGTTCAGTTTTTGTACAGCCCAGTGTCCCCAAGCCAATTTGAAGACCTTTGCATACACAAACATGTTGATCAAATGAAAAGAAAAAAAAAATCTCAGAATTAATTCCCACTCCTTGGCCCCTACAATCTGATGTGCCCTCATTATCCTCTTTGCTTTGAACATCTAGTGCTTTTACTATCATATTGTGTGGGGAATTTCTTTTCTGGTTCTGTTTACTTGGTGTTCTTTATGCTTCTTTTATTTTTATAGGTATCTCTTTAATTTGGGAAAATTTTCCTCTACAATTCCGTTAAAAATCTGAGCAATACCATTATCCTGTGAATCTTTTTCCCCTTCTATTCCTATAATTTGTAAGTTTGGTCTTTTCATAGTATCACCCAGTTTCTGGTTATTCCATTCTTGAGGATTTTTTTGTAATTTTTCATAATCTTTCTTCATTGATCCCGTCCTTCCATCTTGTCTTCTATTCCTGATATTCATTTTCTACTTCGTCCATTCTGTTATTGAGGCTTTTCCATCCGTTCTGAGTGCTTTCTGGAGTGTTGCACTCCTTTTTTTCATTTCAACTTGAATTTTCTTCAATGTTTTTATATATTTTGTAATTTCATTCTGCAGTTTATCATTGTCTTCTTTTACTTTCTCCCTATCTTCCTTTAGATCTTTCATTCCATTCCACCTGTGTTCTTTAAATAATTCTTTGATTTCCTTAATCATGTTTATCATGGTTCTTATAAGATCTATGTCCTGAGTTACATCTAAGGAATCTTGGGGCTGGAGAGATGGCTCATTGGTTAACTGGCTACTCCTGCAGAGGACCGGGGTTCAATTCCCAGCACCCACAAGGCAGCTAACATCTAAGGAGTCTTTGCTATAGGATTCTTCAGTAGGACTAGTAGTGTTTGATGGAGGTTTATCACTTGGATTTTTCATATTCTTGTTTTTGTGTTGTGTTTTAGGAATTTAGGGTTTTTTTGTTGTTGGTTGTGGTTCTGGCGTGGAGTTTAGATGTTTCTTTGTTGAGCTGAAGGCTGATTTTGCTTATATTCTTCAGGTGTTTTCTCTGACTACTTAATTAGCATACAGGTATGGGTAATTTAGGTTCCAAGGTCTCACCTCTATCTTAGATTGGACAGACCAACACCCCTCACCCAACCAGCAAACAGCTCCCCCAATGGCTAGAACTATGCAGCATCCTAGCAGCCTGAACCCCCCCCCCCAGGCCCATGGAACCGCCCTGCAGGTGGGAAGATTACCACACCCCAGCTTCTGTGAAGGTGGAGTCCCCCTCGCCAACATGGAGAAAGTTCCAGTCAGCCACCAGGAAAGATGCACTCAGAGAACCACAGCATGGCACCTGTGGTCTGGCCACTGAGCCTCCAGGGCCAGCTGCCAAAGTCTGTACCTGGGTCCAGTGGGAGGGAGGCCCAGCCCATGTTGGGGTTGTTTCTGCTATCTCCTGATGCCCTAGGGCCACGTTTGTAGTGCCAAACTGCAGTCAGGAATGGTCCAAATGCTCTCAGGACCACCTCTGGTGTTTTGCCAATGCTCTGGGGGGAAGAGGCTAAGTCCCCCTCCCTCAGCTTTGCTTAGCTGCTCAGAATGCACCTGCCTGCACCTACTTTTATATAAAAATTCAGTGTTGCTTTTCTGGTCATGTTTTTTTCTTTATTAGTGACTTGCCAATAGTGACAACAGTGAGACAGATTTCTTCCACCAATCAAAAAACAGCTTTAGATGCTGGGCATAGTGGCACACACCTTTAGTTCTGGCACTCAGGAGGCAGAGGTGACATTGAGGCCAGCCTGGTGTACATAATGAATTCCTAGCAAGTTGGTGTTATAAGAAACCCTATCAAAAACAAACAAATAAACAACAAACAAATGAACAAACCCAAAGAGCTTCCGGTCGATAAGCAAAAACTTAGATAAAGCCACACATGAAAGGATTTGTATAATTTGCTATAGATGTTTTCTTTGAAATTTCATAAATCTATATTTATTCAGAGACTTTATTGGTTGCAAATATGTAGGCTTTCTCAATCAGAAATTGATTTATAAAGGATGAATGCATTTATTGAAGCCATAGGTACTGTTATGGACTCCATTTACAATTCCAGCATTATCGTATATGTGCTTAAGTATATGATTGTCAATTCCATGGTAATGGTTTTGTAATTAGTATTTGGATAATAATATGTCTGTATTTTGTTTTGGACTGAATCTTGGAATGTGGTGTAGTGATGAACAGCACCTTGCCCCAGCAGTGTTGATTAAGAGTCATACAGCTTTTCCAAGTCATTCAGGTTCTGGTCTTCAAAGCAGGGTAATGCCCATTTCATGTTGCTCTAAAGATTTAATATGAAAGAATACATTAAGTGCTTAGCACAGCTCCCAACATAAAGTTAGTTCTCGATAAATATTAATATTCTCCTGCCTGTCACTCTTCAGAAGTTGAATTACATGCACACATTATAGGCAATGTAATTAATAGGTGGTGCTGCTAACATCTTAAAGTGTTAGCTATAGGAACATCTTCTACTCTATAAATGCTGGAGGATAACAACAACATCTTTAAGGCAAATGTGCTCAAATAACTTGTGACAGCAATCTTACCACTCGGTAATAAATTATAATAATAGTAATTTCCCTATGAAATTGGAAACCTTTTCATAAAAGAACAGTTCTTTTATCTTTAACTTTATAAATCACAGTATATATTGTGCTCTCAACTTGAAAATAAAGACATTCTTTGGTAGAAGTTGAAATTTATAATGTTGTCAGTTGCAGTCCTAGAACAAATGCTACTTGAAAGACTGTGCCTGTATTTTTTTCAGTAGGACTAACTGCTTCTTTCAACATAAAGAAGAACTTCAGATATTATGAGATAAATTGTCTCTGACATTTGGTTGTTGGTGTTCAGGACCTCAGATGCATTGTAGCAATATCAACAGTATTTTATTTTCTTGTGCATTATTGGTTCCACCTAAACAAATAACCTTCATGAAGTGGCTTTTCTTTATCCATGCTTTCACATAACTAGATGCTATAAGTGTCAATAGTTACAGAAAGTCCCTGCTGCTGAGAGCATATATATATATATATATTATTATAATATAGATATATATATATTTAAACAACAAAATGAATTTCAGTCGGGAGGATAGTTGATGGGCTGGTGGGAGCAATGACCATCCAGGAGATGTTTTTTGAGACTTGAATAGATAAATACTGTATTTCCATCACATCCACCCTCTTTCATTTCCCTCCAACTCTTTCATTTGTTTCCAGATCAATTTTGTGAACCTTATTCTTACACATGTATATGTGTGTGTATGTTTGCATATATACACAACAAAAAAGTCCATTTAGTGTTTCATGTTTGTGTGTGTGTGTGTGTGTGTGTGTGTTTAGGCTTGAGCACTTGTAATTGGATAACCTATTAGGGAGTTTATCTTTCGAAAAAACAAACAAACAAACAAACAAACAAACAATGAATTTTCCTCTCTCAGCCTCCGTTGATTGGCTATAGCTCTTCATGTAAGGGTAGGACTGTGTGAAATTTCTTCCATCCATGTTATATGATATCATCATGTAGATTTTGTTCAGGCAACCATTTTATTGAGATTTCATGGGTACAGCCTCCTTGTCACATCTAAAAGACAGGATTTTGCTAAAGGCTTCACAATCCTCTTACAATATTTCCACCCTTCTTTCATGATATCCTCAACCTTGGGTGTAGAGGTTGCATTGCAGATGTACTGATAGGGGCTGGAGAAAAAGGGGTCACTTATTCTTTGCATGTGAACAATTGTAGATTTCTGTAGTTATATATGTCTGTTGGAAAAAGAAGCTTCTTTGATTAGAGGTGAGAGCTACACTTATCTGTGCATATAAGCATAAGTGTTCAGAATACAGACAGAATTAGAAATTATACTGGTTTGGGTAAGGGAAATAGTAGGCTTTCCTCTAGAGTTCACCTTGGCAGGTATATAAATTCTCTCTTATTTAGTAGACCTTTTTTCTAACTAGATAGTTTTGGTTACCCCCATTATAAAAGTGCCAGTATTTCACTGTTAGATATACTTTGCTGCATAATAAATTTTTATTGGTGATTTAAGACCATACTCTTGACTTGAACATTTTAAATTCATTTTATTTCTCTTTTCCATTTGTTGCATTTGGAAAATATTATTCAGCTAAAAACATATTTATGATTGTCTACTTATTTATTCATAATACCTTTTATATTTGAGATCATTCTTATATTTCTCATTTACCTCCCATACATTTGTTTAAAAATATTTAAAAATATTTTTATTTTATGTGTATGAGTACTTTTTCTGTATGTGTGTACATGCATCATATTTGTACAATGTTCCCTGGAACAGGAGTTATGGATGCTTGTTAGCCACCATGTGGGCAGTGGAAACCAAACCCAGATCTCTGTAAGAATGGCAAGTGTTTTTAACCCCTAAGCCATCTCCTCAGCCCCTAAAAATATTATTTTAAAGTGTATCCCTGATTAAAGATTACCATATCATAACAGATATATTTGTGGTGCTTAGGAATAACAAATGTCATTGATTCTATTTTTTTTTGCAGATTTTAATTGATGGATTTTAAGCAATTCCACCCAACTTATTTTCTTATTTTTTTTTCTCTGAACTGACTTCTTGAGCAGTCAGTGAGCTGGTTATACTACAATCAAGTTACTGTTCAATGCAGTTAGAACCTTGAAAGTTAAGATGGACACCACATTGGATGTCTGCACTACTGACGTCGTCTCTCACCCCTCAGAGAATGTGCATGATTCTCAGTTTTGATTGAGCACTTCACTGCTTGGGGGTGCAGTGCTGAGGAATCCTTCACTATACCCCGGAGTAAAATGTATTCCTACAGAGCTACCCCTTGCTTTGTAGGCCAACAACCAGTGTTATAGAGCAGCATAAGCCAGGCAGGGTAGTCCATATCTCTAGTCACTGCTGGGATAAGCCAGCTAGTGACATAATGGAAATGATCATGAAACAAATAAATCATATACAAGAATAAAAATGTAAGGGTTATTTTGTACCTTACAGTAAGATTCAGGTTTCTCCTAAGGTTGAATTATTAAATGAATAAATCATCTCTTCTCCTTATTTTTTATCTTAATAATATTTTAATACTGTGTGAGGAATATACATGGCAAGTAAAATTTTAAATGATTCTTCTATATATTGGTAACATGGCCTTGAAAGAATTCTTTACTATCATTAACTTCACACTCAAATTATTTTCTGAACAAAATTAGTCCCATATTTAGTAATTAGATAGGTGACCTCAGAAATATGTTCAAAGCCAGAGAATTAATTAGTGAGAAAAATCCACTAGTTGTAAACTAACTTTTGGTACAGTTGACAGTTGACTTGTTTTTATATTTTTTAATGTTTTAACTATGTGTCTATGTGTGTCGGGGGGAGTTTTGTATGTGTGAGTCCAAGGGCCTGCAAAGTGCAGAATAGGACATTGGATACTCTGGATTTAGTGTTGCAGCTGGTTATGAGCCACCCTAAGTGGATGCTGGGAACCAAATTAGGATCCTCTGGAATATGTGTTGTTAACCACCAAGTCACCTCTCCAGCCTTCATTTGGCTTCTTATAGGGAGGGCAGTGGTAAAGCAGAGTTGGAGGATTGTATTTTAAGAGTGCCCTATAGGACAAAAGATTTCATAAACAAAAATCTATCCAATTATCTGTACTTCCTTGGAAGATAAGATGTAACTTAGTAAGACTGTCCAGAAACTGGGGACAATTGACTTAGGATAAGGATGATGAACCAATGCTGTGGGAAATAGAAATAACTGAATTGTCCTGATCTGTTAGAAGGTAGAAAAACAAAAGGGCCAGGATAAATTGTGGACAAGAAGCTGCCTCCATGTGACTGGGTAAAGGAAAATAGTCTGAAGAAAAATAGACTATTCCAAAGACATAAAGGAGAAGAGCTTCAGAAATAGAAAAGGTTAGTGACAGAGCAGCTCAAACGTATTGAGTAACAGATGGGCATAACACTGAAAATAAGAAAGCTGACTGGAACACAATTCCAGCTGCATATGCAGCTCCCACACAGCAGTAGTGTGGAGTGGAGGGGAAGCACACACCTTATTCAAACGATGACCTGGATGTTAGGAAGATGGCTCAGTGAATAAAGTACTTGCTGTCCATGAGTGAACAGAATTTGCATTCCCAGCATCCAATTAAAAGCCCTGGATGCTGAAAAATCAAAAAAATAAATAAATAAGAAATAAAAGCCCTGGATGCGAGTGGAAGCCTACCTCTAATCTCAGTATCTGGCAGCCAGACAGAAGATCCCCAGGACCAGTTGGCTAGCTAGATTAGCTGAATGTCCAATTCTGGATTCAGTGAGACTTTGCTTTGTTATATAAAGTGGAAAGTGATTGAGGAAGATAGCCAATGTCAACCTCTGGACTCCACAAGCATGTGCACACAGGCATGAACATGGATGCATGCATTCATGTATGAACACACAGATGCATTCACACTTATACAGAGACAAAGTTAAGATAGGTGGTTCTCAGACCGGCATTCCTACATTTAGGATGAACCCATAGCTCATTTAAGCCTCAAGTTTACTTGCAAGTTTTGTGAGACAGTGATTTCCTTGGCAGACAAGTCAATAGTAGAACAGAAGCTTATTGTGTTACTCTTTATGGCCCTGAGAGCAATGACAGGACCCAAAATGAGGTGGAATCTATTGTTCAAAACTGAGCTACAATGGGGGCCTCAGAGCAGGGAACAAGCACAAATTAGGCAACCTGAATTTAACTTGTCATGGTCCCAGGGTGAGAGACAGCCCTAGGAGAAAGCAGCTGAAAGCTGAAGGTTGGACATTGATGGACAGAAAAGCCATGGAAGCACAGAGCCTTCCCCAGGCTCTGAAATGACCTGAAAAAAAGTGGCAGCACCATGTTGGGTAGCTGGAAGTAGACATTTACCACAGAAAAACTCTAGCTTTTGATAATCTTGAGCCAGAGGTAAGCAGGTGGATCAGTCTCTGGAACCACTTATCTTCTGTTCACTGCTGTAGAGTCCAAAGCTCTCAGCTCTAGCAGTGTAGCTGTCTTCCTCAGTGGCATGTCATTAGCAGGGTGACTAATACATAGTATTCTGAAGATACTAAGGCAAAACATTTGCTTATTCAAATCTCCATGTTGTTTTTTTCTTCTTCCATTCGCAATCCACTTGAGAGACACCCTGTAGCTAGGCCATAGCTAATTTAATTATTATATCAGAGCTGAAGAATCCCAGGAGGGCAGGAGAACATGCCCAAACCACAGACAGCAAAGCCAAGTGTGGCCAACAGAAGGCGTTGTTACCCATAAAAGGGAAATATTAAATATTTTAATATGAATGTGAAGATAGCCCTGATAGACATCATAATCTTGTCCAATGTACAATTGATAGCAGTTTTAAACATAATAAAGACAAAAATCCACAAGTTTAGCTGAATCTCTCCTCTCTGAACCCTCCTTTATGTAAAATTGTAAGTCTCCAACTTTGGAGGATCCAGAAAAACCTTTCTTCAATAATTCACCATTCAAATTTATTTCTTTTCCTTTTTTTTGGTCTTTTTTGAGACAGGGTCTCCCTGTGGCTCTGGCTGTCCTGAAACTCACTCTAAAGACCAGGCTGGCCTTGAAATCACAGAGATCCTCCTGTCTCTGCCTCCCAAGTGGTAGGATTAAAGGTGTGTGTCACCATGCCCAGCCTCAAATGTCTTTCTTTATATGTTTCTATTATTTTCTTTTCCTTGTGCTGATTAGTTTTTGTCAATTTGACATAAACTAGTAACACTTGGGAAGAGGAAACTTTAACTGACGAATTTATTCCATTATACTGGCCTCCCTGTGTGGCATTTTTTGTTTTTAATTGATATAGGAGGGCCCAGGCTACTGTGGGTGATACGCTGTTTAAGAAAAGTTACAAAAGTTTAAAAGAGTGAGGCAGGAAGTAAGTCACAAAGCAGCATTACTCCATGATCTCCAGTCTTCAGGTTGGGTTACTGTCTTGGTGAAGGACTGTACTGCAAGCTGAAATAAGCCCTTTCCTCCACAAGCTGCTTTAGGTGGTGAGATTTATCATAGCAAACGGAAGAAGCCTAGCACAGAAGTTGGTACCACAGATTGGTGCATTGCTGTGAAGGAGTTGACAGTGTTGATTCCTGGTAAGATTGTGGAAGGATTTTGGAGCTTTCGGCTAGAAAAATTGTTGAATGCTCAAAGCTTTTGAGCTTGGAAATAAGTATGTTGAAGTAATTGCAGATGCTGGAGGCCTGGATTGTGAAGTTTGAGAGAGAAGCAAAGATTCTATTAGGGCCATTCATGTGGTAATTTGGATAACTTCCTTTTGTCACAGATGGATATGATTATGAAGTTCTGCAACTGATCAAACTGCAGGGAATAAACAAATGGTGCCTATCTCCAGTTGATATATCTACAAATCAACTCCTATACCCAAATCTCATAGCACAGTGTAGAAGAGGGGCTACAGATATTGTAGGAGCCAGAGGACCAGGATGCCTGTTGATAGTGTAGTCAAGACATGACAGGGAAGATGATCCCATGAAATCTCTAAAATATTGTTGCCTAAACAAGACCTGCACAGTGGGCACACCAATGTGATTGGATGAAATTTCATACAGTCCCACCTCTAGATGAAGCACTACAGGCATTGAATGGAAGCTGAGGGAGGGAAAATTCCATTACACCACTGAACTTTTTAAAAGACTGGGTCTTTTAAAGGTTGGATTGTGTTTATATTTTAGTAACATGTGATTTGGGAGACAAATAAGAAGGGAAAGTTTATCATTTAACAGGGATGTGTTTGTGTGTCAAGTTGACAAGTAGTCAGGCTGGTTTTCTTTTGTTAACCTGACACAAACTAGAGACACCTGGGAAGAGGGAACCTCAATTAAGTAATTTCCTCCACCAGACTGGTCTGTGGGCATGTCACTGTGGCATTTTCTTGACTGTTAATTGATGTAGGAGGCCCCAGCAAAGGTAGGTGGAGCCATCCCTAGGCAAGTGAGCCTGAGCTGTTTAAGAAAAAGAGATGAGGCTCCTTGCCTCTAAACTGGGATACCTGCAAGAAGAGAGGTGATAAGGCCCTGCTGTCAAAGACCTGACCTTAACATGGGAAAGATGTATTGAGACCACACATGCAAGTGTGCAGATGGTCTCTGGAATACCAGAGAGTGTTACCAAAGGCCACTAAACCAATAAAGCAAATATGGGTCTCCTTGAGTCAAGCAAGACTCCTCCGTCAGCACCAGCTACACCTCACCTGCCTGGAAATACTGTGCAGCAGAGGCAGCCATATGCCTGTATATCCCAAATCTAATTGGCTATTAGCTCTCTCCTTGGAGGAATAACCCATGGCTGATGCCACAAGCTTACATCCTCTAATGGTTAGGAGATGTTATAAGCCACAGTAAGACCCTGTCATATTTAACAGAAAAAAATGTAATTCATGGATTAACATACCATCCAAACATCTGTGTCTATACCAAAGTAACCTACCATAACAATTAGTACTGTTTAAATACCTATATATCTAATTGCTTGTGCTTCATTAGTAGGATAGAAAGGTTATTCCTGGACAAACTGTCAGCCCATGAAAGGAAACAGCCAGAATTGGCCAGAGTCCAAGACAACAGCTCCAGAGAAAGTAGACTGTTTTGTTTCTCATCCACCTGTGCCCCTTTTCTAAGCCTAGGGAACATTCTGTGGAAGAGGGGGCATGGTAGAATGTATGGGCTGCAATTGTGGTGAATGGTGAAACTACAGCAATATAGTCTGGACACTCATTTGATCAACTTGATTGAACATACAAGTACCCCCTGCTGGATGGTGGGACCCATGGGCTGTGTGGGTTTGGGCACAACTGCTTGCAAATTGGTTTTACATGAAGGATGCTTGTACTCATAATTTATCACTTATTGTTAAAAAAATGAAAAAAAACCTGAGAAAAAGATGCAGGACAGTTATGGCAGAATGCATGATCTGGGATGGGGTGGGGTGGGGTGGGGGGAAGGGAAAGGGAAATATGCCTGAACTGAATTGGAAAATGATGTATGAAATACACAAAGCATTAATAAAAAAAGAAAAAGAGATGATTCAGACATTGTTTTTAAAAAATTTTTATTGAATGTTACAGTTTTTGTACATTATAATTTGATAGCTTTCAAAATAATGATGGTTTTCATATGAGCAAGATTTAACAGATGAACTGTAACTAGAAATTCTTATACTTAGTGAAGAAACATAGGCTTAGAAAAACAAGCAATGTATGTTCTCCCTCATTAGTGGATCTTAGCACCAATGTAAAGAAAGCACAGAGTTAAAGGGAAATAAAGAGCCCCAGAGAACGGGATATAGAAACAGATGTTTCCAAGGGAGAAATGGCAAAAGTTGGGGTATCCAAATAGGAAGGAAAGAAGGAAGCACATTCAAGGAGCCATGGGGGGGGGTAAAAGAGTAAGAGGGAATTCAAGAGATGGAGAATAAGAGGACACAGATATCATCAAGAGAAAACGGGGGCACTTAAACTGGGAAGGGAGGAAGGAGGTCAGAGTAGGCGAGAGAAGGTGGTGGAAAATATCCAAGGGGAATACATTAACTGAAAAAAAACATATGAAATATGCACGTACAACACCTAAACTTGAGTGTATAGCTAAGTGCTATATAACAAGGAACGCAGTGCCAGAAAGGAGTTGTTAGTCAGGATAGTCCAAGAGACTCCCAAAATAACACAGGATATTGCCACAGCCTTATTGCTGAGAACAGGTCCTGATTCCGACACAGGACTTGGCGATGGAACTGGAATTAATTTGGAAGCTCTTCCCTGAAGACTGACTCTCATAGAGTCTCAGAGTCTTCCTTCCCTGGAGACCAGCACATGCTCAGCTCCGCACAGCTTGGCTAGGCTGGGTGCACCACCTCCTCCCCTGCCCCCACCCCGGCCCAAAGACAGAGGGAGGAGCAGACTCCCCAAACTTCAGTTAAGGGAGACGAGCAATTTTAATGGGCTTTCCGACAGAGTGAACAGCTGAGGGCACCTTGCATCCCTCTCATGTTTATCCTGGACTTTCTTTTGCATCCCTCTCATGTTTATCCTGGGCGGCTCCCTGGGAGTTCTACACACACGGTGCCAGTGGGAGGGAGAGAGCCACCATCACATGGTGTCCTTGCCCCTGGCCCCTGTCCCTTATGCATTTACGCTTGTCTGGGTGGTTGGAGAGCGTGAGTGGCCTTCTGGCTCCTCCCTTTCCTTCAGAAGAACCATCTCTGATGGCCTGGGCCAGTCTGTCTGGAAAAAAAGTGCACCTTGGGGCTGGAGAGATGGCCTAGCGGTTAAGAGCGCCAACTGCTCTTGCAGAGCACCCGGGTTCGATCCCCAGTACCCACATGGCAGCTGAGAACCATCTTTGACTCCAATTCCAGTGGAATCCGATGCCCTCTTCTGACCTCCGAGGCATTGCACGACATGGGTGCACAAATCTGCACGCAGACAGTACATTCATACACATAAAAATAAATAAATCAATAAAATTTTTAAAAAAGAAAACACATCTTTAAAAAAAAAAGTATATCTGTGCCACACATAGTTCTAGAGGATGCTAAGCACTCTATATGCTAAGGACAAAAAATCAATCAATCTTCCAATCCAGGTCTAACGCCTAATAACCATAATGACGGGCACAGCAAACTATCTCTATTGATGCAATAGGGACACTTTTTTTGGGGGGGTAGTCAATAGCTATCTTAGTGGACTTAAATGACAATGTGAAGGAACTCATGGGTTGCACTATAAATACAGCCAAACACACATGGACACAGAGGTCATAGATCTAGAGAAAATCCAATATCTGTCACACCTCTGGAAAAATGTAATTTCTTACTGTATGCTAAATATGAATCCTTATATTTACAGATAAATATACTGTACAAGAGTCATCAAAGAAGCTTCTTTCTGCAACAGATTGGGCCTGTTACTGAGTTCCACATCTGGTCACACAGAGAATATTTGTCTCAGGAATATCCAAGCACTTGACATATCTATAGTGGAATCTGGACACCTAAAGTTAAAGGAACATAGTGGAACTCAGGGAGAGAAAATACTAACACATCCCTCGACTCTCACCAGTGGAGCTTCCTCATATAACACAGTGTGATACACAGAAGATCACCACTGGTCAAGTTTTAGAGAAAAGGAGACTATAGAGTGTGTATCCTGGGATAGGATTCTTATATTACACCTCACTTACCCATGGCTTAGGGGCCTTGCAGATGAGGGGACAGAAAGATTGTAAGAGCCAAGGTCAGTGCATGTACATAAAGAAACAGACTTTGTAGACCTCTGAGACCACTTACTCATATAAGCTTGCAACAATGGTGACAGCATGCACAAGACCCATGCTGATGCAATCAGACAAAACCCTAGCATGGACCTGATGAAATGGGCAGCAGGCCTCAACCCTAACTAAGGAATTATTGGGAACTGATTACTGTGGGATGAGCGAGTTGATCTTCTTTAAGGGAGTGGCCCTAGATAGGGTGGCTAGCCTGCAGTGGATGAACTTTCACCAAGGGTCATCTGGGTAAATGCTTAACTGATAGGACTTAGCATATATGACAGAGTACAGAAAATCTGATGGGAGAAAGCTATGGGCCAGCATGGCTCTGGCAGGGATTCTAAATTTGATTAAAACCTAGTATTTGAAATACACAAAACTCAATAAATTATACATTAGAAAATAAAAGAAATTAACATGATCAATTTGATAGGATTTCAGTTATTATTTATGTCAAGCAATGTCTGCCTCATCATCAGGAGTTATTCTCTGTTGAATCAGACTGATCTGGGATGAAGTTCTATCCTTGCCAGCATCTAACTGTGTCACTGCACAATATTACTAATTGATCTCTGTTGTATTTCTCATGTATAAAGCAAAGTTGGCCACTCATGTCTTTTAAGAAAATTTATAAAATTAAGTCAGTCAAAATAAACTATGCCTAATATGTATTCAGTATTTCATATTCACTTTCTTTTTAAGATTTTTAAGACTACATTCCAACTGTGAATAATTTATATTATCTAGTTCCAAAATCCAAGGGTTTATTGACTAGAACTTCTGTCTGCTTCTCACTCTAGAGTCCCCAGACTGGCTTGGTTTTCTTTCTGCCTGGCCTGTTGCTCAAGATCCACATTTTCTTATCTCAGTAACTCAGAGTAACAGAATTTTGGAAAGTTTATTGAGAAATGTTTCAGATTCTAATTCTCTTAATACATAGTGAACCAGTAAGTGCATTTTTAGAGGAATTTCTGTTTGATGATAAGGTTTTAACTTTCTCTATATTCATGAGTGTATCGCCTACATGGATATAAATGAACCAGGTTGTGCACTGTCCATGGAGGTAAAAGAAGGCCTTGGATCCCCTGGAAGTGGAGTTATGGACAGTTGTTAGCTGCAATGTTGGTGCTGGGAAATGATCACGTTTATGATGATTCTTTTAAATTTTGTGTACTGGGCTTCCTCTATGTACTTCTCATAACACTTCTTCTATAGGACTGGTGCGGTCTGATGGAGATTTATTATTTTAGTTTTTCATATTATTCCTATTTTTTAATTGTGGTCTGGGCCTGTGGATTTCTTGATTTTCTTGAGTGTCTGATGTGCAACTCAAGCCTGCTTTTTTTGAGTGGAAGTTTATTTCTGTTTATGTTTTGATGTAACTTGGCTGCTTTTTGATCCAGTATGAATAATTAGTTTGGGCTTCAAGTTCTCTCTTTTTGATATTTTCAAGTTGAAAGTACATGATATACACAGAGAAGCTAGTCAGGAATTCTTCAGAAGGGCAAATGACCTTAGGCTCAAGTTGAGGTAGTGGGTATTAGCTGTGCTGGTCCTAATCAGTAAATCAAAGGCATGAGCCTTAGAGTCAAGCAACTGGGAGTGCTCTCAGAGCACAGTAATGGTCACCCTGCAAAACAGGATATGGTTATTTCTTGCAGGTACTCAAGTCCCTTCAGTCAACCTCAGCTGGGGGTTGGGGTCACCGAGGTCTAAGGAGGGCTGAAGGAAACAGAATGTGCTGGTTCTTAACAGTCAGCAGAGAAGGCCTGAGCTCTGGAACAGTGGGACTCTGATTTTCATACGACATAATTTGAGGGCGTTGAGATCTCTTCCCCCATCCACACCACCTCCCCTCTGCTCCTCTTCCCAGTTCAATGTACTCCATTATGTACACAATATGGCCTACAGTGTCTAATTTGTCTCCCAAAATGTTCTTCATATTGGTCTATGCCTGGAGCCTGGTCAACCTGCCAAGAGTCCTGTGCCCTATAAGATACTGTTTTTCGTGTATTTTCCACCTTCAATGAGGTGGCATACAATTTCTTGTCAGTGTGGGAAGGTACATATGATTGGTCTCCAGTTGGTACCATGTTGAAAAGGACAGGAAGTGACTGTACAGTCCAAAACAGTAAACATTATCTCAGTCTGGTAATCAAATTTAACAGTATCAAGTTTTGGTTATTTCTCAATGTGTGATAAGAGAGATATCAGACTCCTGTTTCTAACTCCTCAGAATTCATAAGCACTAGTGTAATCTTGAGAAAAAGCACAAGGCATATTTTGCATGAAGAATAATACATAGAGCATCTGAACAGTACACCTAAAAACTGTGACAGCCATCCAAACAGGGAAAGCCAACAAAATTGTAATAGACAAAAAGGGCTGAAAGACACACTGTGACTAAATGTAACAACTTGTTCTATAACAGGGAAAGGATAAAACTAAAGATACAGGAATCATGAGTGGACTTTAATTACTAAGAGTAGTGACTAATTGTGTAAAAGATGTTGTTAGTTGTATAAATTGTGTAGAAGTTCTTCCTGAACACTTACAATATTATTATAACTTTTCCACAATTGTACATATATTCTTTTTAAAATTTTTGTGAATGTTAAATGAAAACAAAGCGATACACATCCTGAGGCAGGGCTAAGAGTGTTGAAGATTATTTTCATCACTAACTACCTAACACTGCAGCCATGTAGTGGCTAATTTATTCCTGTTTACCTGGTTAGTCTGGCCCCTACAGATGCCCTGAAGAATGAATGCAGGTAAGCAGAGAAATCCAAAAGTTAATCTTCATGAAGTTGCTGAGCCACATGAGGTTTTGTTACAAGAGTATAGTATTATGGACACTGATTTTTTCCCATTGATTGGGCAAATATTTTCTCTACTACACCAACCAAAATATAATAGGGACTGTAAATTGTCCAAATGCCCATATCAAGGAGGATATTACTTATTCACAATTTTGCCCCCAAGGTTATGTTAGCATCCTGTTCTCTGCAGTAACATGAGTGATAACATACAGACCAAGGCTCCCATGGAATATAACGATCCATTGCATGACAAGATGCTAAGTGGAACTTTCAGGAGATAAGTGGCTAATAGGTGGAACACAAAAAATCAATGAATCAGAGCTCAGACCACGTCAGGAGTATTGTGCCCAGGAGAATAAAATCACCATTTTGGAAGTAGTAAGTGAGATTGAACAACAGGTGAAATACAATTGTTTCCCACAAAGAGAATGGGAAAAATACCTATGAAGGCTGGATGATCCAGTTGGACACATCTGGGTACTCCTTCACTTAATAATAGGCTCACTTAGTCATATAAATTAAGAGTGTGCTTTTAAATCAGTCTGATTCCTTAGACATGAATGGTTGTGTCAGACCATCAAATAACATTAGGATTAGTGGTAATAGCCTAAAGTGAGGCAAATATTAATTGTATTCCCAAGAGCAAGAATGGTTATGGATGGTGGAGTATATATCCCCAAGAAACAACTGCACAATACTGCACAATAGGTTTTCTATAAGGAAGAGTGGCTGATGGGGAATTTAGAGTGATATATTTCTAATCCAAAAGGCCCAAAACAGTTCTCTATGGTAGTGCCCCTCAGATCTCCTTGAAGAGAATTTGTTGCTGCAGGGATGTCAGTAACACCCCAGTTCCCAGTCTGTGTTCCTTCTTCAAGGCAGCACTTTTCCTGGTCTTCAGCCAGCTGAGGACAGTGTGCAGTGAATTAGTGTCATCTAAAAAGTTCCTTTGTATCCTATAAGAGATATCTCAAAGGAGCAACTTATGCTCTGAGATTTCTCTTAAACGGAGCAAAGAATTTCTTAGAATGTTCCTGCAAACTAATGTCCTTTCTGCCTGATTGTCACTTCCCCTTTCACAGAGGAGGGCATGCTTTGTGCTTGGAAGGCTTACCTCATACACTTCTGGTCACTTTATCAAGGGTTCTCCAAAATACCTGGGCAAATAAGAACCTCATCAGCTTCTGTTTTTTGCTTGATTCAAGCTGATACAAATGTCCTTAGTCTCTCCAGTGTCTTAGTTTATTCTAATTTTATATTTTCAGGAGTATGTTAAAAGATGTGGTAAAATGTAAAAGGACCTAATAAGCAATCCAGTGTGTAGTCACTGAGTGATGTTTGCTGAATATAATTTTATTAATTTTATGTGCATGTATTAAACTTAGTATAATAAACATAAAATTCAGTGCTATCACTTGACATTATAATTATTGGCAGACCCTTTTGATTACCAGTACTAAGTTTTGAACTATTTTTTTGTTTGTTTCTTTGGTTTTTTCGAAACAGGGTCTCCCTGTAGACCCAGCTGTCCTGGAATTTGCTCTGTAGACCAGGCTGGCCTTGAACTCACAAAGATCCTCCTGCCTCTGACTCCCAAGTGCTAGAAATACGCCTGGCCAGTTTTGAACTATTTAAAGACATTCCCATTCCTCTCTGTGTTCTCAGCATATAACCCCACAAAAATAAAAGATAAAAATGTTGATTTTTGTTTACTTTAAATATTAATATCTCAGATAAAACAATAGATGTAGTGACTCAATGAATGACAGCTGTGCTTTCCCAAGCAAGGCATTCTCTCCTTAAGCTGTCAGCTGAACAAAGAGTGAATCTTAGAACCACTTACATTGCCCCCACTGACATTTTAGGAGATACTCATGAGAATTATCTTCTCATTTATCTCTAATTGACTGGAATAAGAATTAAAGTGTAATGACGGTTCATAAAATGTGCCCTATGGTGACTGGATACTCTAGAAGGTTGTATTAGGTAAAGGAAATAATTTACTATTGATTTAATTCATTTACCATAACTACACTCAGACTTGTCTAAGTGCTAATCACTAGAGGCCATAATATTTTCTTATATTAGTACATAACTGTTTGTAATGAACCACACTCAAGCACTTATTCCATTATTGATATTTCTTAGTATATTATATATAATGTATTGATACTTCTTATAATTATTTATTTATACTTATTGATATTGCATTTAGTAAGACATTTTTCTAGACATAAAACTATATTGCTTTACATATTGAATATTATAATTACCCCACCCTTTCTATGGATTTCTAGTCACATTCTGAAAAATGTAAGAACAAAGTAGAAATAAGAACAGAACAAAAGCAAATAACACTATCTTCCTTATATAAAGCTTGTTACAAATGCCAATTGATTATTTTCAACTAAATACTTCATTGTTCTTACTGTCACAATGAACTTCTTTACCTTTTTCATCTCAACTTTTCACACTTTCTTACTGAAAAACTATGGATGGAGAAATCAATAATCTGTTAAAACTCTTCTTCAAAGATCGACAACATATCTCAGTATCATTGTCAAAAGGAGATTAAAGTCTCCTACCATAGAATCTGTAATACATTAACATGTGATCTATGAAGTGAGAGATGGGGATATCAACTGAACGGAGAATATCCCAGGTGAAATAACCATTTGAAGCATAAATCAGGTTAAATAAAATGTAAAACACTGAGTCACAGAAGGCAGGAACTGAAACTAAATTAAACCATCATGGAGAAGAAGCAAATTCAGTCTTCATTAGTCATCCAGTGGGTTGCTGGGCAGAAAGCTCAGCCTTCCCTGAGGATCTATTGCCAATTGACAGGTACTAAGAGAAGGAAAGTCAACAAGTTTTCTTAGGATGTGATGCCAGGTAAGTAGACAAAATGCCAACGGTTAAACTCATATCTCAGAGTACTTTGGAAACACAGTTTAGACTCAATAGGACTTTCAAAAAATAATAAATATATAGAAGACATGAAGTCAGGGGAGAGTAGTAAGATGGAAGGTGGAGAAGGAGGAGTAGTTCTGAATATGATCAAAATACATTATGAGGAATTCTTGAATTAAAACATTTTTAAGACAGAAAGATAACAGCAATCCCTTTTGTAGCAGGGTCTGCTTATTTGATAATAAGGACTAAAACAGCAGGTTTTACTGTGTCACTAAGTGTTACTCAGTTATTGGCTTTTCATTTTCTAAGACTATAAAGAGTCTCCACATTGCCTCTCTTCATCATCTTGCTACAGTTCAGTTCTTCCTCTCTGTTGAACATAATTCATTACCCTCCTAACCAGACTATTTGCCTCCAGATGTTCCCTCATATAATGCGTTTTCAAAATTTTCATACAGGCTGACTTTATAAATTAGACCATGTTACGCCTGTTCCCCAAATATCCAGCATCTTCCTGCTTAGAGGTAAAGTCAAATCTGATTTTCTTACTATGGTATGAAAGTCTTTTATGATGCCTTAAAACTGACATTTTTATATTTATCTCAGCTTGTATTCTTCAACATCTTCTTACCATGTACTTGATGTTTATTCTCAGATTTTCATTTATTCTCCCCACCTTTGGTTTATCTGATCTGTCTTTCTGGACATCTTTTCTTTTCTGGTGGTGGCAGAGTTGTATATCACTTATCCTTCATTTGCATCTAGAAATGCCAGGAAATGTGTCTAACTTACTAGAATTCCATGCAGTCCAGTGATACAATTATTGGTAAATTCTCAAATGATTGTTTTAATCTCATTGGCTAGTTTAGGACTTTTCAGAATTTTTTTTAAAATTGAATTTCATTGAAGTTGAATCTTTGTCTCACACTCTGGGCTTTGAACAATTTGAACATGGGATTAATCAGTATGTAGTCTTGTTTTTTAGGAAATACAAAATGGGTCAGTACTAGTAGAGAACCCATATCATCTTGGGAAGAAGGTTGAAACTTGACTAAGACTAATCTATGACAGGTTCTGGTGGAAGCCATGGATGGGCAAGTCCACATCAGATTCTAGAGGGGTTTTGAACAATATAATTTTTATTTATACAAAGATACTGAGTCAAACATACCATGAAGTAATTAAAAATATAAGTATATTAGGAATAGGATACACAGATTTTCATAAGCCTAGAAACAGAGTAATCTCTGAGAATCTTAAAACCAGATAAAGCAGAGAATAGACTCCAAGATTTAGATTTATTGTCAGGAGTGATGGGTGAGAGTAAACACCTGTCTCTGTTGGCATAAACAAAAGATGCTCACTCTGCAAATCTGGCAGGTGTAGTCAGAAACAAAATGCTTTATCTCCATATATCCTGTGTTCCCGATTGGGTCATGTTTCTTGATCTCTGTTGGGATTTTCTGAAGGGAATCATGTTGAATTTTGACAACTTCTCCCAGGATAAAAGAAATAGGATGTGAGTTTCTTTCCTCCCTTCTTAACAAAGAAATATACTTAGGGAAACTCAAATAACTAGAATGATTTTTCTGAATGATTTTTGCTGTTTATAAAGTAGTAGCAAAATTTTTTATATCCAAGTAAAAACTATCATTGAATGGATTAACCTCATTTTAGGGGGTAAGTTTTACAAAGGCCAATTTATTATCTCATTTAGAAAAGATAAATTTTGTAAGACAGGAAAAATATTGTTATTGTGGTGAGGCACCTCAAGACTGCCGTAGCTACACCGTATTATGGGTCCCAGCTGAACCCAGCAGTTACAACTTAACTCAAATGAGGGGAACTAGTACCAGAGCAGGAGTTTGAGAACAGGACAGTGGTTGCTTGGAAACTTGGTCTGATAACCTGGGTTCATGACTTCTGTGCTTTATTCTTGGCTTGCTTTTAGAGAACAGGGGTGTTTGGAAGGGCTTTCCACCCTAAGCTTGGGAACTTAAACTTTCTACTCTTGGATATGGTTTTTCTGTATAAAATGCCTCCCAACCACAGTTCCTGGCAACACATCTGAGACTGAATGTCCAGTGTGTAGTTGTCAGCTGACTAAACACTTTTCTTTTGGCATCATTTGTGTCTGAGTGGTCTTCTCTGGTGGAATTAGTGGATTACGATATCCCCTTTGGTAGCTAGTGCCAGAATCTGGTGTTGAACTCATGGCTCTTTCCCTTCTTATAACATATTATGCCAAATATTATTTTTTTAATGTAGGGTTTGACAAACTATCCTCTATTACCAAATCTGTCTTACTACTGTTGTGATAACATTTTTTGGAACACAGCTATAAGAATTTATTTGCATATTATGAATGGGCATTTTAGGAGAATGACAGTTAAGTACATAAAATAATACCCATATGGCTTTCTCCTTTTTTCTCATTTGATGTTTTTATTGAGCTTTTGTACATGTCGTACAATATTTCTTTTTTTTACAATATTTCTTAATCGAATTTAGACCCCTTTTCCTATCCCTCTCTCATGCATTCTGCCATACATGCTAAATCCTGCCTTGCATCTTCTCAGTCTTTTTTTTTAACTCTTTCGCTGCAGAAGTTTACTATTTTTTGTACTTTTTTATTGTTACTAAACTTTTTCCAAAAATCATACATCATTTCTCAATCGAATTTAGAGTCACTTCCCTGTCCATGCCCCCCACCCCACCTGAGTCCCTGCACTCTGCCATACATGTCTTGCTATCTAGCTTTATAGACATTTGATGTAAACAATCTTTCTCTCTCTCTCTCTTTTTTTGAGACAGGGTCTCCCTTTAGTCCCAGCTGGCCTGAAGCTCCCTATGTATGTAGACCAGGGCTGGCCTTGAACTTACAGAGATCCACCTGCTTCTGCCTCCCATGTGCTGGGATTAAAGTCATGTGCCACCATGCCCAGCCCTCTTCTTTCTTATGGGAAATAGCCTTATACTCTTTCCTCAGGACTCCCCATTTTACTTAACCTCCTTCTCCATTTTCCAGCACCACCCATGATTTCCTGACAGAATATCTAGTGTGAGAGAGTCTTTGACTTTTCAGCCTAGATTTTTCTTTATACCTAACATTATTTACTTTTTGTCAGAAAACTTAGGTTGTAGAAATGACATTCCTTTCAATGCTTTTCTCATGAACCATTATGATATTACAGCATGCATTTTAAGTTGGACAATAGCAAGCTTTGTCTAGTATTACATTTGTATATAGTATTACATTTGTATATAGTACGAACTTAGTATACAACCGGTCCTCACAATAATTGATAATTTACGACTTTTTGAAGAGAATGGCCTCAAAGCTTTTGTGAATATTCTGGAAAATAAGATCAAACATCTCTTATAATCTTGTATTGATATATGGCTTGATATATGACTGGGCATCACACCCACAAATAATCACTTTGTAGTTGGAATAGGAGCATAAAGGTTATATTTTACATTTAGTCTTCTGCCTTTCATGTGTAGAATAAAATGTGATTTGTGTAAACTTCAATTATAAATGGTACTGTGTCTTAAGCTTTTGTGATTGTGCTAAAAAGTGGTGTATTGAGTCTCGAGTTCCATGAGGGAGACACATATTATGCTTCATACTTCAGATGACCGTGGACCTTTACTTTCACTGTGGTGATTTTTTAAGTGCTTATGCAAAGGGAAAATTTAAATATATTTTAAAAAGTGCCTTCAGATCTAATACCCACTGACTTATATAAAGAAAATCTCAAATGATTTTGAATCTCTTTTCTTCTAAAGATCCCAAAGTTCAAGTGCATGACTGAAGCTTATCTGAATATCTAGTCTTCCTTGAACTTTGAACTTCACCTTGAAGTACTTTAGAGAACCCTCACCCCGTGCTTCTGTGATTTTCTACATTGCAATTAGGTGGCAATAGTAAAATAGTTTATGTAGATAGCTGTGTCCTTCATTCTTTTTTTTTTCTTTTTTTAAATTTAATTCAAGAAGTTGGAAGATGGAGAAAAATGAATTAGGTATTTAATTTTTTTCTCTTATGAAGTGGATTGAATATGATTTAAACACAAAATAATGGAGATAAAATGATGACAATTTCTAAATGGTTTTTGTGCAGATATCAATGTTTTAAGTGCATGTTTAAAATAATGAAATAAAATATTTTAAGTGCATGATTCTCATGGGGTGAAGAGGTGATTAGAAAATATTACTAATAATAAATGGAATGCATTCAGTTCTATGTTCACTTATTAATGAATGTTAATATTGCACACTGACTAATGAATGTGAAGCAGGTTATATAACTAGAGAAAACAAAGGTGATTTTATTTCACATATTAGAATATCATGTTTTATGTTCTTCAACTATAAATATATTTATATTCTGTTATTTCAAAAGAACACTTTGAAAACATTTTTATAATTAAATATGAAGACTCTTGCTCCATAGTCAACATCTTGTACTAGTAATGTCTTAAGAGACTGTTGGAATATGATAAATAATGTGGCAGTTTTGCAATAAAAGTAATCCTTCAGCATTCTCCTCAACTCTTCTTTTTAGTGTCATGGTGACATAGTATGAGTCATTTAATATCCCTGAATGTAGAATGAAATTTACTCCCTAGTCTTACTTTACAGCAACGTTAGCAGGATTAATTAGACAATAAATCTGAAGGCTCGTAGGCTCAGTAAAGAGAGACACAACTGCAATGCACTATTTGCAAGTGGAAGAAAGCAATGAGAAAATATCTTACTACTAATCAAAATTATTCCCACAGAGAGAGTGACTGTTATCATGTAAATTAAAGATATTTTTGATAGTTTCTAGTCTCACATAACCTAGGGCAGCAAGCAAGAACAAACAAAGCCCTCAGACAGTTTAAATATATTTCACCCATTAAGAAAATGGAACCACTTCAAAGGCATAATGGAAAAGATTTCATAAAGTCATTAAGGCTCAAACTTTGAAATAGTTGGACCAGATCTAAATGAAAGACACACGTTCAAAGAAAGGAAAGCAGTAGTAATTCAAAGGAATTTTTCTTGTAGTGCTTACTCACTGCTGTCTTAGGACAGAGCGAATTATGGCAAATAATTTTTAAAAATAGTAATGAAAGACTGAAATACATGGTGGCAGCTAAAATTATATATCCCAGGGCTCCTGATAAATGTGAATTCCTGTCAGTGTGACGTTCACCTAAATTTAGGCATCCTAGAGAACTGGATTGAGAGCACCACCACTTGAAACAGACTTGCTCTTTAATTATCTTTGATTGTGGTTTATTATTATCATTTTTTTTACTGCAGTGAAAGGCCTATATCCTACCTCTAATTTCTCTTTTTAGCTGAAATATAATATTCATTTCTGAGGGTTGGATTTTTTTTCTTTTTTTGTTCCCTTTAATTTTATATTATTCCAATATATGCATATATACACTCCACACATAAAGCAAAGTTACAAAATCTGAAAATAACTATAGGCTAATTCCAAAACACATTTAGAGATTCACATTTTCTCAGTAAAGTTGCATGCAAGTAAAAAGAAGCATAAATTTGCATTCTTTTTTTCTAGACTATGTAAACATACCTTCCACCCGTATATGGTAATTACAATGTGTGAATACAAGCGGTAGGTCAATTCTAGAGCCCATTAAGAGATTCACATTATAATAGCTCAGTTGCTTTCAGATACAATGAAATATAATAATAAAATTGCTCAGTTTGCCTGCCACTGGGGATTTGGTGTTAGCATCCACAAATGAGGGAAGCTATTTGCCTTTTTTTTTTTTTTTTTTTCTGGGACTGTATTACTTCACTTAGCATAATGGCTTTGAGTTCCATCCATTTACTTGCATAGTTCATGATGTCATCTTTCTTTACTGCTGCATAGAATTCCATTGTGTAGATGTATCACATTTTTTGTTATCCAGTCATTATTTGAGGGGCATTTGGGTTGGTTCCAGCTCTTTGCTATTGTGAAGAGAGCTTCAATAAACATAGCTGTGCATGTATCTTTGTGGTAGGATTCATCTTATGGGTATATACCCAGGAGTGGTATCGCTGGGTCAGGTGGTAGGCTCATTTTGAGTCTTTTAAGGGTTCTCCACACTGCTTTCCACAGTGATTGTACCAGTTAACATTCCCACTAACAAGTGGATGAGTGTTCACCTTTCCCCACAACCTCTCCAGCTTTGGTGTCTTTTGTTTTCTTGATCTTGGCTAGTCTCATTGGAGTGAGATGATACCTTAGTGTGGTTTTAATTTGAATTTCCTTAATTATTAATGATGTTGAACACTTTTTAAGATGTTTCTCAGCCATCTTTACTTGTTTCTCTTTATTCCATCTTTTGAGTAGGTCAATTGTTTTCTTCTCTTTTTTTTTATTTCTTTATGTGTATGAATATACTGTCTGCATGCAGGTTTGTGCACCCGTGTCGTGCAATACCACGGAGGTCAGAAGAGGGCAGTTTATATATTCTGGATGTTAATGCTCTGTCAGATGTATCAGTGGTGAAGGTTTCCTCCCACTCTGTGGGTTTTCTCTTCACTTCCTTGATTGTTTCTTTAGCTGAACAAAACCTTTTGAGTTTGATGAGGTCCCAATTGTCAGCTGTTGTTCTTATTTCTTGTGCAGCTGTTGTTTGATTTAGAAAGTCTTTTCCTATGCCTATGTTTTGTAGGTTGCTGCTGACTTTTTCTTCTATCACCTTCAGGATTTCAAGTTTCAGGTTGAGATCTTTGATACACTTGGAGTTGATTTTTGTACAGGGCAAGAGGTAGTGGTTTAATTTTGTTCTTCTACAAATGGTGATCCAGTTTTCCCAACACCTTTTGCTGAAGATGCTATCTTTCCTCCATTGAGCTTTTTTGGCCCCTTTGTCAAATATGAGGTGGCTGAAATTATATGAGCTCAAATTTGGATCTTCAATATTGGTCAATTAATGAATTTTATGAATTTAATGAATTTTATGAATTTTTCCAACTCTACAAAAAAGTTCACGGGGATTTTTATTGGGATTACATTGAATCTGTATATTAATTTGGGTAGAATGGACATTTTTACTATATTAATTTTTCCAATCCATGAGCATGGGAGGTCTTTCCATCTTTTGATGTCCTTTTCAATCTCCTTCTTCAGGGATTTAAAATTTTTTGTTGGAGAGGTTTTTGGTGTCTTTGGTTAGGTTTATTCCTGGGTAATTTTTTTTTAGGCTATTGTGATTGGGAAGGTCTCCATATTTTCCTTCTCCAGTTGCTTACTGTTGGTGTAAAGAAAGGCTACTGATTTTTTAGGTTTAATTTTTTTTGGAGTAAATACATTTATTGATACCCATTTTATATATATTTCAATGAAATAATCTATAAATATAAAAGCATTTTTCTTTTGGATATCACCATGCTCCATGAAAATTAGGTTTATTTTGTAACTTGCCACTTTACTGAAACTTTTAATCTTTTCTAAGAGTTTTCTGGTGGGGTTTTTAGCATCCCTTAGGTAAACTATTATATCATCTGCAAACAGGGATAGTTTACTTCCTCTTTTCTGATTAGTACTCCTTTAATTTTGCTTTCTCGCCTTATTGCCCTAGCAAGCATTTCAAGCACTATATTGAAGAAGAGTGGCTATAGTGGACAGCCTTGCAGTCTTCCTGTCTTTAAGGGGAATGCTTCCAACTTTTCTCCATTTAGGATGATGTTGGTTGTGGGTTTGTTGTATATGGCTTTGATTACATTGAGGAATGATCCCTCCAGTCCAATTCCCTCTAAGACTTATAACATGAATGGATGCTGGCTTTTGTTGAAATCTTTTTCTGCATTGATTGAGATGATCACCCCATGATCATCTCAATCAAGGGTTGGAATTTGGGGGGGTGAGTGTTTTCAAGGGGATAGGGTCCAAGCCAGGGTCTCCCTGTAGCCCCAGCTGGCCTGGAACTCACTCTGTAGACCAGGCTAGCCTTGAACTCACAAAGATCCACTAGCCTCTGCCTCCCAAGTGGCTTGTACCCAAGGCTAGAAGGGGAACTAAGTATAGAGAGAGTAGAGCTGCTTAGGTGGCCTGGGAATCAAGAGTCTGTGGCTGTGATCTGGTTTACCACTGTAGTAGGTGGGACTATGGCAGGTAGATCAGGAGGCCAGGGGCAGGGTGGTGAAGGAACTAGCCTGTGAGGGTCTAACAAACTATGTTGGAAGAATAAGCTAGTCTGGTCAGAAAGCTAATCTAGAGATCTGAAGTAGACCTGGGCCTAAGGCTAGAAGGGGGACAGACATAGATCAGAGATCGAGGTGGGGACAGTAGCACCAGCTCAGGCTTCAAGGGAATCCCACTTTGACTCTTATTAGTGGATTGTAAAAATTAACTTAGTCTTTTAAAATATTTTATTATTTTTTTTTCAGTTTTAATATTTTTTATGTGTATGAGTGTATTGCCTGTATGCGTGTAAGTGCACTTGTGTCATGCTGAGGTCAAAAGAAGGTAATTGGATCCCCTGGAACTGGAGTTATGGATGGTTGTTAGCTACAATGTAGGTACTGAGAATCTAACCCAGGTCCTCTGCAAGAGTAGTGAGTGCTCTTAACTACTGAGCCATCTCTCCAGCCCCAAATATTTTAGTTAATAAGCAGTAATGAAATTACTTCAGTTTTTCTGTGAAAACTGTTTTCTTCTTAGAAAAACATCATTAATTCAGATTCAGACACATAGTACATGTTTTCCCAGAGAATAAACATGAGCAAATGTATAGTCCATGTATTTCAATAAACTCATATTACTTGTTATTTTTTTATTTCAATTTTAATAGATAATTAGTTACCTAACCATGTATTGTGTGTATAATTGTAAGTGCACTCTTTTAGAAGTTGATGGTGTGTTGTAACATTTTTTAGAACATCTATCCTTTCAGTTATTAAAGTAATATTTTAATTAATTTACACAAAATCAATATTTGTTTAAGAACTACATTTTCAAATATTGTGTGTGTGCTTAGTACCCATGGGGGCCAGAAGAGGTTATGCAGTCCGCTGAAACTGTAGTTATGGACTGGTGTTAGCTGTCCTGTAGGTGTTGGGAACTGAAACAGGTCCTCTGAAGAGCCCTGAGTATGTTTAAGGATGAGCCATCTCTCTGTCACCTCATTTCGAAAAATTAAAAATATTACCAAAACATATAAAGGTGTTGAATTAATCTGGTGAAATCACATTTATTTTAAATTAAATAAGTTTTTTCCTTTTTTTTTTTTTTCTTTTCCTAATGATTCAAAGCACTCGGAGAAATGAAGAGAGCAACATTTACTATAAAGGGTGATTTTTAAATTAAAGATGATATTTTCAAATAGATGTATAGATTTTATTTAACAATTATCTACTATTCTCAAATAAACTCTTTTTTAACTCTTTTCAAACTCTTTTAAACAAGATTAGAATGAAACTTCTACTTTTATCTAGACTAAATGGTGTTAGTTTGTAAAATCCACCACAAGGTGGCAGTCAAGAAAGGTCTATTACATCTCATCTCTGAAGAATTTATGAAAGTGGTAAGTCAGTTTCTTTGAAAAGTTACCACACACCTGACATGTCAGTGGCCAAATCGGAACATAAAAGTTGATGTACTCTCCAATTAAAAATGATAATTATCCATACAAAGAAAGCATCGGGCTTTCAATTCCAAGCCGAATGCTTGGAAATGAGCCAGATATCTTCAGCGGAAGTGTAAAAGTATTCACTAATCACATGAACTCTTTGACGATCACATTGACACTCTGTGTCATGGCATCTTCATCTCCTTGTGCCAAACTACCAGTGATTTTGTTTTTGCTAATGAAAAATAGACATCTGAAGCAGTTATGTTCAGAGAGCTACCAGACAAAATGAACAAGACACAGGCACTCAGAGTCAAAGACAGACAGAATGGAAGGACATTTCCAGTAATCTTTAGAAAAAAAATATTTACTGATGGCAGATATATAAAAATATACAAATTTGTAATATTGGTGAGAAATAATTTTTATAATTTATGTGTTTTATGCTCATTACTGAAGCATTGTTTAGTTTGTTGATGATTTATTAAGAAACACAAAATTAACATGCTCTATACCGTGTTTATTAAACACTGTCAGTCACTGAAAGCATAACAATTCATGTTTCGCTTTTACAGATCATTAAGTTTAATAAATAGTTAAAATTAAATATTTTAATATTGCATATATGAAATTAATTACCTTAGGCTTATTAATTCTGAAAAATTCTTAGTTAAGTGTTCAAAACCATGTGATCTTACTGATAACAAGTCACTGCAGACTGTCTAAGTACCCAGTACCTGTGGACTGTTATCTCTTCTGATCTCTATTATGCCAGTAATAGAGCTGAGACCCAGACTGAAGTATTCTTATTGCCTTATACTTTACAAGGGACAGACTCTTGATGCTAACTTAAGTCTATTTAACACTATGATCTAAGAGTCTTAGCTATTACATAAAGACACTTCTTATATGATTTGGTCAAACTACAAAGATTTTGTTTTTCTTTTAAAGAAACTGAACTATGTTTGAGCTAAAAGACGCTCCTTCCGGGCGTGGTGGCACACGCCTTTAATCCTAGCACTCGGGAGGCAGAGGCAGGCAGATCTTTGTGAGTTCAAGGCCAGCCTGGTCTACAGAGCGAGTTCCAGGTCAGCTGGGGCTACAGGGAGACCCTGTCTCGAAAAGACCAAAAAAGAAAAAAAAAAAAAAAAAAAAAAAAAAAAAAAAAGAAACCCCTTTCAGCTTTAATGTAAGAGGTCTTGTATGATTTTTGTTCTTTATATTTCTTGATTAAAAGGTATCCTAAGAACAACTTCGAAGTTCTGTTCTTGTCTGTGATTTTGTTGTTGCTGTTCTTGTTTTTGCAGTGTTGGGGAGTGAACCTAGGACTTTGTGCAGGTTAAGCAATGATTATTTGAAACACAGAGGCCAAGTTTTCCTTTCCCTCTTTAGGCCTCCCTTAACAAATGTCCTGAAAAATGAAAGAAGATTGATAAACTCAGTCTGTTTTTTGTTTTTTTTTTAAGCATAGTGGGAAGGATTAGTGATGTGAATCAATTTAGACAAAAAAACTTTTTTCATGAATTTGTTTTTATTCTATAGGCATTTCTATTGCTAATTAGTAAGTCTCATTGCATGTTCTGAAGAAATAATTTTTAAAATATGCTTGGAATTCTAATTTGCAAATAAAGTGAAAGACTAGAAAGAACAAATGTCAAATTTTCAAATCAAATTAACAGTTGAGAACACTGAGTAATTAGTTGTTTCATGTATGCTAGAAAACTGCTAAATGTATATTCAGTGTTTATTCAAACAATCTGTTGTAATTGATGGATTCCCTTTTATATACACTCTTTTGTCAGTTCTTTGTCTCCTTTCTCATTTACCATTTATAGAAATGGATTCACATTACCATTATTATGAAGCTGGTTTTTCTATTGGTATGGATTATGTTAACTATGGATTGGTGAAGTAATCCTTAGAAATTCTCAAACAATGGTGAATGTGTAACAGGGGATACTTGCCAAGTTATAGACATGCATTTGTTGTTGTGGTCTAAAGGGGATCCCTCCTGTGGAGGGACTCCTGGAATGTACTAAATCCTATTGGACAGGCTTCCACCGCAAAGAATATTCCTCTACCTTACATTCAAATAAAAAATGTAAGTATATCAGAAACAAGACTATGGCTTATACAACATTCTTAAAAAAAACTTAACCTTAAAAGATTCTGAATTAAATGATATTCCTTCAACATAACAAATAAGCTTTCCATGCTGGCTATAGCCTCACTTAGTTTTTCAGTCATGTCTGCTCAGTACTGTAGAATATAAAGAAATAACTGGGTTGCCAATTAAATTTAACCCCAAGTAGCTCAGTGTCACTCTGAATCCTTCCCTTTGTAGAATTTATCTCTATTAAATATATTGTTTTATTGACTTGTTTATATTCTGTTTCTTCAAATGTGTTGTAAGCTCCAAGTACTACTGACTTTACTGGCATTGCTCCGGGCTCCTACTCCACTCTTAGAATAGTGTCTCAGTCACAGAACCCACTTAAGAAATATTTGATAAAAAGGAAGTACCAATAGCACTTTCGTAAACAATAACACGAAAGGAAGCTGTAGCATAAAGAACAAAGTCCATACACTGTATGCCACAGAGTCTGTAGGACCAAAGTCTTGGTGGATAATTGCTATTCTTTGGCTCTTGATTATCAACAAATGTTGACATCTGGGTCCTCAGGGTGGCACTATCAAGAGTGAGTGGAGTATTTGGGAATTAGGACCTAGTGAGTAGTCCTTAGATGCTTGAGAGTTGTGACCTTGAAGGACAGGTTTGGCTTCCACCATATTCTTAAAATGTCCCTGATAGCAAAAGCATTTGATTTACACATGATTGTATTATGCAATTCGCATTCTTGTTCATACTTTTTTGGGGGGGCTTGGTTTCCCTTTTCAAGTCTGGGCTTTGACATAGGGCCTTGCATATGCTAAGGAAGTGCTCTGTCACTAACTACATCCCCTTTTGATTTTTTGTTTGCTGTTTTTTTGAGACAAGCTCCCAATAAGTTAACCAGGCTGGTATTGAACTTACACTGAATCCCAGGTTGGTCTTGAACTTGTGATCCTCCTGCCTCTGCCTCCTGATTGTTTAATTTTTTTTTCTGGTTGGCATTTATTAAGTAACTTTGCTTAGCAGTAAGCAATAATCTTTTAAGTGATATGATAGATAATCAAGAAATATTTAATAAATAAAAATGGCACTGAGATGCAGCAATGTGATAATAATAGGGGAACTGTGTCTGGTTGCTAATGGTTTTATGAGAAGTTTCTGATTTTTGTTTTCTCTATAAATGGAGAACTTCTCTAAAAATAAAGCCTATTGATTTACAAATATACAAAACATTGTATATGCAACTACAGCAATGAGAAAAACCTGAGCCAGATGAGAGATAAGCACCTCAGCACAGAGGGAAGTGCAGTATGGAGATATATTTATTGGCAGAGAGGAAACTCAGCTCCATGTTCCAGTCTCTGAATAATTCATTTGAAAGTGAACACTTTCTAGAGAATTTTCACTTGTATGTTAAGTACACACGTTAAGGTGGGGGCTTCCAAGCACCAGAAGAGCCTGCATTTCATTCTAGTTTGTGCAGTTCTGTTGATCTACATAAGCAGTCACTTACTTTCAATAATTGGCTTAGATTTTTCATTGTTTTTCCTTCATATGTCCCTTGCCCATATTTTGTATTTATTTCCAGGAAAAGAGCAGAGGATATTTCCTATTGCAAGACCCTAGATTCAATGGTAAGATTTACTTTGGGTATGAAACAGAACTGAAAATCACCAGTTAAAGAATTATTCCTCAAAGAGTGGGGGGCATTTCCATTTGCTCGCTTCTGTTCCTATGACCACAAGAAGTGCTTCCCCCTGGTTGCTGCTCTTTCTTTAACTTCTTAGGAAAAGAAGCACACAGTTAAATCAGCTACCAAATCTTGGCTGGGAGAGTAACCATGCTTACAGATTCTGAGGACTTCAAGAAAACCAATGCATCAGCTTCTCCCCAGCAGTGAACTAACTGAGTGATTACTATTATGTGTCCTGAAATGCTGTGGTCATTTTGTATGCTGTGGTTTTTCCATGTACTGGCATACAAGTTTCATGATTTGAAACTATAGTTCGCTCCTCCATTCCACAACAGTGTCAATTGAATCAGAAAGTAAAATTGTGTTAGAGCCCATAAAAATAACAGCATCTCCTTTTTAAGCTTCATTGATTTAAGAGGATTTGGATATTATTGGAAAGAAAACTTTTGCTTAATTACCATCAAAGTAGCTTTGCATGCAGTCCCTTTGTTAAGCATGACTTCTTGATAATGGAAGGCACAAAGTAATGATATATATATATATATCATTATATATATATCATTATATATATAATAAGTATATATATACTTATTACTATAAGTATAGTAATAATATAATAAGTATATATTATAATATATATTATATATTATAATATATAAGTATAATATAATAATATAATAAGCAATAATATAATAAGTATATATATATATACTTATTAATAAGAAAAGAAATAATTGTGCTACCATAACATTAAAGTTTATATTTTAGTACAGCACATAATTTTCTAAAGTATAATGTAGAGGGACTGGGGATATAACTGGATGGGTAAAATACACCAAATCATGAGGTCCAGAATTCAGATCTCCAGAACACATAGGAAACTCTGCATGGTAGTGTGCACCTATAATCCCAGCAATCCTACAGGGAGAATAACAGAGACAAAATAATGTCCAGAATCTTACAGGTGAGCTAACCTTGTATATGTAGAGGTCAACAAGAGATCTTTTCTCAAAAAAGGTGGCAGGTGAGGACCAACACTCAAGGTTGTCTTCTGAGCTATACACATGGAAGGAAATATGCACACTGACACACATACACACAAACAGACACACATATACACAAAGATAACTGGTTTAGAGAAACTCAAGTGTTAAAGTGATCTGTGTCTATACATAATGGAGGAATAAGGAACATGTTTTTAAAATGTAGGAGATAGACTGTTTCTGAGAATACTATATAAATGTATAAATTAAATGCAATATATATGGCTAAGAGCTGTACTGTAGAACTCCAAATTTATGTAATAAAGTCTGTTATTTAAAAATATATTTGGAGACTAGATTTACTGTGCCAAAAAATCAAAATGAAGGCAATAAGTGTCTTAACCAAATCTAATTCTTTATGGAAAAAAAGTGTGTAAACAGGAAATGTCCTGCGAAGACAGAGAGAAAATAACTGTGTTCATGACAATGAATAAGGCTATAGTATAAACCCCATCAGTGGATACTTTAATCTTGGACTGTGAGCCTCCAGAACTATGAGGAAATCAGTGCCTGAGGATTGGCCACTTACGGATATTGTTACAGTAGCCTTAGAAATCCAATGCATACATAGATTAATTATAGAATATTTTATTAATGTACACCCAAACGTGTACATGAAACATATGGTCAGATTTACAATTTAAGTTACCATCATTACCACACACATACTACATTGTGGTTTATTTGCTTAATACATTACTCAATAAGTTATGATTCTGGTTTGTGAATTTTTTCACAAGACAGTAAACTAATACCACATAATCCTATAGTAACTGAAGATGAAATAGCATACACATTTTTAACAAAAGGAACACAACAAATTCTAGCACACCTTTCTTTAGTTGTGCATGAAAATAAATTCCATGTTCATCAATTAGGTGAAAAATATATTCTCTCTTGGATTATAAATAGTAATTTTATCCAAGCCTGGGGGCACATGCCTTTAATCCCAGTACTCTGGAGGCAGAGGCAGGCAGATCTCTGTGAGTTCAATGCCAGTCTGGTCTACAGAGTGAGCTCCAGGCAACCTAGGACTAAAGGGAGACCCTATCTCAAAAACACTAACTAACTAACTAACTAAATAAATAAATAAATAAATAAATATTTGAAAGTAAAAGTCTTTATACAGAAATAGAAGAACATTGTTAAATAAATTTTCGATACATTGAAACAGAAAGGAAATAATGGGTTATTTGTGATAGTTCCTTAACTATGAGAGATTTTAAAACTTATTTCCTATTTTAAATCCCAGAAAAACAAATGGTGAATGGTTTCCCTCATTTGTGGATGGTAACACCAAATCCCCGGTTGAAAGGCAAGCTGAACAACATTATTGTTATATTTCTGTTTATCTGAAAGCAACTATGTTGTTATAATGTAAATCTCTTAATGGGCTCTAGAGTTGACCCATCACTTATTTTCAGACTCTGTAATTATTGTAATGGGTGGAAAGTATGTAAGAGTAATATAAAATTAAAGGAGGAAAATGTTAATTCCTAAACATAAAAAAAAAGACAAAGAGAAAGATGCAGGACATTTATGGCAGAGTGCATGATCTGGGGTGGGGTGGGGGAAGGGAAAGGGGAATATGTCTAAACTGAACTGAGAAATGATGTCTGAAATACACAAAACATCAATAAAAGCATTATATTAAAAAAGAATGAAGCAAATTAATCTCTTTTATTAAACAGTATCATTTAAAATTAGGGTGAAAAAAAACATTTAATTTTAAAGAATTCTAACAAAGATGATGCTATCGTCAGTTGATAGTCCCTGTAGGATCACAGGCAGGTCTTTCCCAGCAAGGGTGAGCTTTGGCAGTTCTGTAGTGAGAGATGAGGCTTCGGTAATGTATGGGCAGAAACAAGAAATAGGGTCAAGGACAGAAGTAATGCCATGTGAGTGTTTTTTTTTCCCCCCCTACATTCTTCTTGTGATGTTCACAGTGAATAGATGCTACAGTAAGAGCTGTGCAAAGCAGAAAGGATTCTGTCTCACCTATGGGGACCAAACATCTTCCATGGAAATCACCAGGCTAGAACAGGAGGAAATGCACAGCTGGAGTTCTACTACCCAGAGCAGGCTGTATTGACAGCTGCATTTTCTACAAATGAGGGACAATGATCTTGAATTTTAAAATGGACATATTTATGATCAAGATTTTTGAGATTACAAAATTGCTTGATTTCATTATGTACATTTAGGAAAGGTAGGAAAATATAAGAAGCAAATTTTTTCTTCATTTATAAGCCCCAAAGAAGCTTCTTCTTACTGTGCAGTATTCCCATTGACTAAATGAAACTCTTCACTTACTGGCCAGTCAAAGATAATGGGCAATCTCATTTTCAATATTGGGGCCAATGAATCAAATGGTTTGCAATGGTTCTTCATATAGGACAGACACTGAGAACACACTAGATCAGTACTTCAGTACAAATATGCCATTATCTGAGTAAATCAGTGGTTTTATTATTTTTCATGGGAGTTTTAAACTTTCTCTGTTGCTTTCTACATGTGTACTAGAGATAGGCGGAATATTAATCTTACAAATTTTCATGAAGGATAAATTCTACAAGTGGTTTTGTACAGGTAAATTATCCTGAACAAAGCAAGTGTTTTGTCAAAATATCTCAGATCAGGAAAATAAGCACTGAAAGTGATCCATAGCACCATCAAGCACTTCCAAATATTCTAGAGGTATTCACTGAGAATTTATTAGAAATCTACTGAAAATATCTCTGCTGAAGTAGTGATCTGTAATAAGGCCTATTAGAGATTTTTCAGTAACTGACCTAATCTCTGAAACCTCACTCTCTCCTGAAATCAAATGCCAATGGCAAACATATGTATGCTGAAGAAAAGACACTATGTTGAATAATTGATGTTAATCACACTGGATAGTCACATGTAGAAGAATGAAACTAGATCCCAAACTGGCATCATGTACAATACTCATTTCCAAATTGATCAAGGACTTCAACATAAGACCTGAAAGTCTAAATCAGATAAAGGAGAAAGTAGAGAATATATTGCACCTTATAGGCACAGGAAGGACTTTCTGAACAGCACTCCTATACTGCAAACAATTAGATCTGACAATTGGCAAATGGGATCACATGTAACTATGTAACTAATAAGCTTCTTTACATCAAGGAATACCATCAGTTGAGTGAAGAGGCAACCTACAGAATCAGTCAAAAATCTTTACCTGCTATACTTCTGACAGAAGGTTAGTATCTGAAATATACAAAGAAGTAAAAAAAAAAAAATTAAAAAAACCAAACAACTCAATTAAAAAGTGAAGGAAGGAGTTGAAAAGGGAAGATGAAACACAAATGGTTGAGAAATACTCAACAAGTGTTCAACATCTTTTTCATACAAGAAAAACATATTAAAACTATTTTGAGATTTAATCATACCCTTCTAAAAACATCAAAGATCAAAAAAATAAAAACAAAAAGCCACAAACAATAAACAACAAAATCTAACAGGGAATTGGACAAAAGGGAATTCTTATCCACTGCTGGTGGGAGTGAAAACTAGTGCAGGTGCTATGAAATCTCAGTGTGGAGATGCCTCAAAAAGCTACAGATTGATCTACCATATAATCCAGCCATACCAGCCATATCACTTGAGCATATAGCCAAAAGAATCTATAATCTATTGCAGAAATTCTTGTTCATCCATATTCATTGATGCACTTTTCATAATATCCAGAATTTGGAAAAAAATAAACCTTGATATCCATCAAGTGATGAATGGATAAGGAAGGTTCACTTATACATATGCATGATGAAATATTACTTAGCATTTAAGAAAAACCAAAATTATGATACATAGGCAAATGGGATGGAATGGGAAACAAACATCCTTAACAAGGTAGCCCAGACTCATAAAGACAAGTATCACACATTCATTCTCTCATAGTTAGATGCCAGCCTTGAAATCTTAGATAAACATATTTCAATTTAAAAATTCAGAGAGGCCAAGAAATTAATAATGTTCTGATGTGGGGAAAAGCTTCCTGGGTGGGTTGGTAGAATACAATGATATGAAGGGGAAAAGAAGAACATTAGATTAAAAAGGGATAAAAGGGTGAGGATTTGGAGGGAGTATGAAGAGGGAGGGACAAATACCACTAATGGCCTTTAGAAAAAGCCATATAGAACCCTACCACTATAGAAACTTCTTAAATTCTATACATATACATTATAAAACTGAGATTAAAAGGAGTAATCCTGTAGCAAGGGGGCATTGTCATTTCTAGACATCATAGACTCATGAAAAAACTCCCTCAATGCCAGGAATGGATATCCTCTCTAGAAGCTGTTGACCAGGAGTTCTTATATACCCTCAAACAATACTGGCTAATGAGTGTCCCTTGTTAACCCACCAGAACTAGATGGTAAGACTTATTGCTGAAAACATTTCATGTAGGAGCTGTGGTAAAAATAAGGAGAAATTAAGGTGGTGCTGACTTCAGAGCGTTATCCGCAATGGCTAGTGTTCATAGTGCTGGAAGGTGCTATGCATGCTGCTGGAAGCAAAATATAATCCTCAACATTATCCAGCTGTGAATTTTGTGAAATCTAATAACAACTGGCCTGGCAAAACATGCCCACTGGTGCAATACTGACACAAATAGCAGGATGGTAGTAACTGACCACTCTTTAGTTGGATTTAAGGTCCCTTCCTTAGATGGAGCCCACACCTGACACTGATATCAGGCTCGAGAACATGAAGCTAGACACACCAAAGGACATAGCAGAGAACCTAATACCAGTTTTCTACAAAATAGTTACTTTAAACTGACTTTTAAAAACTTATTACTACACCCATAAATGAATGCATCTCTCAACCCTCACCAGAGTCTGTGACTAGCACAGAAACCAACAACTGGGCAACATGCAGAGAACAGGATGCTGCAGAGTGCTTATCCCTGAATAGAACACCTAAATCAAACTTCTGCCTCCCAAGGCTCAGGGGCAGAAAGGCTCTAAGAGCCAGAGGAGTGGATGACCACAGGAAATAGAGTTTTCCAGAGGTTGCTTACTCAGATGAACATACAGCAATAGCAACAGCACTCAAAAGTCTCATGCAAGCTCAAATGAGAAAAAGTCCCAGCATTAACACAAGGAAGTGGGTGAGAAGCTCAAAACCCAGTTAAGGAAATTGTGGCAACAGATGCGTGCTGGGGGTCAGGGACAGTCTTTTTCCAGCATGGGACTCTTGGTAGGTTAACCAGGCTCCAGTGGATAGATCCCCTGGATCATAAGATACATCAAAGTTGCTATTTTTTTATATTTCCCTGTAGAATATTAGACTTAAGTACCATATATGTTTTGTATATGGAATCTAAGTTCTTCATTTTTGTTACATGGCAGACAGTTAATTACTAGATATTACCAGCTGAAAGAGATTTAGGAGGGATTGTGGGTTGTGAATAATTAGTGCTCAAGAACTATTAAGAATTCTTATATAGTTCTTGAGGTGTATTTTGAGTTTATAACATGCTGTGAGAAAAAAAAAAACACTGTGCATGTAAAAGGAAACAGATGTCCCAATGTAGAAGGAAATCTCATGTAATTTGCTTAAGGGATAAGACAAGAAATAAGGAGCTAGTTGAGCATTGTAAAAATTTGTATTAGCCAGGCATGGTGGTGAGTGACTTTAATCCCAGCACTCAGGAGGCAGAGGTAGGCAGATCTCTGTGAGTTCAAGACCAGCCTGGTCTACAGAATGAGCTCCAGGACAGCTGGTAGTAAAAGGGAGTCCCTATCTCAAAAATACCAAAAAAAGGAAAAAAAAAACTAAAAAAAATTGTATTAATAAAAGGAGGTTGAAGAAAGCCAAGGTGACTAAAACCAGGAGACAGAAAATCGTGCTGTTCATCTTCATCCCTAATTAGAAAAGAAGGCACTAAATTCTTCTAGAAGAAAAATGCCGAATTAATAAAACTGTTGTTATAAATTATAATTACATGGTTTGACTACAACTTTTATACAGGCTAGAAGATAGTTATGGTACCTTAGAACTATATTTGTATCAAAATTAGCTATCTAAATGGTTTTATTGTTTTGTCCTTCTGGATGATTTCCTGAAACATTTATAAAACATGCCATTCTTAGAACATATTAAGTGTTCCTGTCTTCATTTGAGCTTGTACTAAGTAAATTGTCTACAATAACAACTTAGGAATGTGATAATTCTAAAATTAAAGATTATGTAATGAAACATCAGCATTCTTTCTACTCTAAAAGTGTCTTCTATGATTTAGACAGAGAGATCTATTCTTGAAATATCACACCATATTGATGTTATTATGGACATAAAAACAAAGAGGCTGAGAAATTTCTAGGCTGTGGCTTGTACTTCGTGAACATTATGGAGAAACCTTTGATCTGGAGTTGAAGCAATCATGTAAGGAGGCCTAATACACATAAATAAATATCCCCAGTGTAAACAGAGCGAATCGTGGACCATCCCAACAGAGGTGGGAATATTGTGAGAATCAGTCTGACTTTGTGTGCTCTGCTGCTTGTGGCGAAGGTGAGGTGGCTGGACCTAACATTCAGGTTGGGATGAGATTGGAGAAGGTACTGGCACTAAGCTATGAAGGATTTGTCATGGGAACTGCCATAGGAAGTCATTGGGAGATTTAGAACATGAAATAACGGGTTAAGAATTGCATGTTAAAGTTTCCTTTCGGGGCTGGAGAGATGGCCTAGCGGTTAAGAGCACTAACTGCTCTTGCAGAGGACCCAGGTTCGATTCCCAGCACCCACATGGCGGCTGAGAACCATCTTTAACTCCAGTTCCAGGGTAATCCGACACCCTCTTCTGACCTCTATGGCATTGCATGACATGGGTGCACAGACCTACATGCAGACAGTACATTCATACACATATAAAAATAAATAAAAATTAAAAAAATTTTCTTTAAAATTCAGGGTGATTGTCAGAAAGGGACATGTACAGCTACTGTTAAGAGCTTTTGGAACAGTGGTGGAAGGAGTGAGAGCTGCCCATATTTGGGAGGTGTATGCAGGATATACCACTGAGGCAGTGGAGGAAGAATTCATTTAAAGGGAAGTGACAAAGCATTTGATTTGAGCAACTGGGAAAAGTAAAGGGGCTGTGGTAGCAGGAGTTCGGTGTGTAGCATGTAAATCTAGAATTTGCCTGCTCAGAAACCCAAGGACAGCTGTAGTCTAAGAAAGCTGGTACTGAGAAAGGTAAGATTAGCAGTGGATTGATGGTGTTCAAATGCAAGGGCCTGAACAGATCACTATAGCAATGAGACTGGTGGAAATCAAGATGGTTCAAAGAATGAGCATCTGAACACTCCATATATGACTTGAAATCATACTGATACAATGTATCGGATCTGAGCCCAGAAAACAATGAATTGACAATGGATAGAACCACATCTTGGCCAGGACTGGATATTTCTTGCTCAATTAAGCCTAACTTTCTAATTTCTTTTCTGTAGCTAAGAACATTCATTTTAACATAAAATTTTATTGAATTTTATAATATTTTATACAATACAGTTTGAGGATATTTAGTTATGCTCTCCTATCTATACCTCCACTGCCTGCCATTGCATTTAATATACTTTCTTATAATACAGCCTATAGAATCTGATTTGTGTCCCCAAATGTCCTTCAGTGTAGGTCCATGCATGGGTCCACCAAGTACCATTCTTGGAAGACACTGTCTTTACCACTCCCAGCCAATATCAATTGCTAAACTTCTGTAGTTTGGGTTGGAGTTTTCTGCTTCCCCATGTCTATACTGGGATTTTGTCTGGTTTGATCTTCCATAGGACTTTTGCATGCTGTCATGGTTGCTGTGAGTTCATATGTACGACTGATCAGCCGACTGGTAGATTGTATCCTTTCCGCCCCTCTGTCTCTCTTTATTTTATTTTATTTTATTTTATTTATTTTTTTTATGTGTATGAATGTACTGTCTGCATGTAGGTTTGTGTACCCGTGTCATGAAATGCCACAGAGGTAAGAAGAGGCTGTCGGATTCCCCTGGAACTGGAGCTAAAGATGGTTCTCAGCCACCATGTGGGTGCTGGGAATCGAACCCGCATCCTCTGCAAGAGCAGTTGGCACTCTTAACTTCTAGGCCATCTCTCCAGCCCCTGCCTCTGTCTCTTACAATGACACCCAAGTCTTTGGAGGTAGGGAGTTTGAAATAGCTGTTCTAATATGGATAAGCCCTCTACAGCCCATTGTCTGCTGCACTCTGGCCAATAGTGGGTTTCTGTGTTTGCTACCATCATCTGCTATATAGGGAATTTTCTCTGCTGAGCATTGAGAGGTATTAGATCTATGTGTAGAGGTCACTTTGAAGATGTGTCACTTAGGCTTAAGTGTCTCACAGATAATTACTCTGTATTGAGCAGTTTTGGAACTTAGTCTCCATCTGTTGCAAAAGTAGCTCCTTTGATGAAGGGTGAAAAGTACACTGTCTATCAGTGATGATGTATATTCAGAATAAAGTAAGAAATTACATTGGTCACGCAATGTGGCAAAAATCAGCTTTCCTCTAGGATCTATGACTTCTCCAGCTATGTGTATTTATGTTTGCAGTAATACACAAGTTCTTTTCCACTTAGTAGACCTTAATCCCAATTAGAAAACTGTTGATGATCCCCAAGATAATAGTGCCATTACTGTACCAATAGAGATAGTTTGCTGAGCCAGTTGTTTATTAGGCTTTATAGCTCAGTAGGACCATTGATTGGTTCTCCCCCTTGGTAACCTGGATAGTATCCTCTGATGCTATGAGAGCTAGTATCAAGAAGGAGGCTTCCAGGTCCGTTCCAGTTCCATTGCTCAAGTTTGTGTTTGAACTGTGGTCCGTCTTCAGCAATAGGGTCTTATTTTCAATTTCTGAGATGCAATCATGGGCTGATACAATAGCCTGTGTTATTTTGGGGAGTCTCTTGAACTACACTGACCACACATGGAGGGAAGTTACTTCTGACTGGTACAGTGCTTTTTGTTATATAGCCTTCTGCTGTACATGCATTTGTAGTTTTTATTATATGTGCATTTTTCAGGGCACTTCTAAATCTCTAAGTCTCATATGAGTACTGTGAAGATAGATTTGGTGGTCACTGAATATCTTTAGTTGTTCTTCCTGTTGTGGACAATTTGAAAAAAAAATCTCCCTTTTTCTGATTTTCATGAATGTATGAACCAGGACCAAGAAAAAAATAAAAAAAGGTGTGGGAAGGGTAGAACATAGTACTAAAGTAAAATAGTTCATTTCACCGCAGAGTACAAGGGAAGAAATAATTCCAAATGGTAATCATTCCTCTCAGATCCTACTGCTATAAAATGGTGAATATTTATGTTTGCCTTGACAATGTTAAAGCCATTGGTGATAGTTTAGATGGAGACATGAAGAGAAAATCTGCTTATGATATGCTTAGAAGAAACAGAGACTGTGAAAATAGAGACCAAAATGTAAATCATTTTAGGAGATTTACAGAAAAAGTTTGGTAGGAAATAAAGCTGATAATTGTTGAAAATGACTTGAACATAGGCCTTTTTTTTTTTTTTTTGGTCTTTTTGAGACAGGGTCTCCCTGTAGCTCCAGCTGTCCTGGAACTCGCTTTGTAGACCAGGCTGGCCTTGAACTCACAAAAGTCTGCCTCCCAAATGCTAAGATTAAAGGTGTGCTCCACCATGCCCCACTAATAGACCTTTTTATAGATAAACTATGAAAAGAAAAAGGTCGTAGATTTTTATATGGAACAGGAGACTTTCTGAGTGGTGAGTATATGAAGTATATTTACAGCTGTGTGTGGAGTCTTTAATAATGCTGTTATCTGTGGTGGGTGCACACAGGTACTGACTCATTCTGAATTAGTTAGCAGCATTAGTCATGCAATCTCACGAAATGTCTGAGAGTTTACTTTTGTTCTCACTTTCTCTGCAGTACAAGGAGGTTAAATGACTTGCCAATGATCATCAAACATGTTGGTGAAGAAGCCGAGAATAAATCCTTAAGATCCTGACTCCAAGTTATTTATGTCACTGTATTTATTGAGTTTACCTTCTGCTTAGTCATTTGTTGGGCACATTTACGACAAATATAATGAAAAGCGACACTTCAATGCCTTAAATAGAGGATTTACTTTACACCCCTGGCAGGATGGAAACAGAATATGTCTATGAGGTGCACGTGCCTGAGTTCTTACCAAAGTCTCAGACTAAAAAGTCTGATGTTTTCTTTAATTTTCACTCTCAGTTTCTACATAAAAGTTTAATGTAGTTGTTTTGTAGGTACATTTTAAGTTTTACATTTTATTTCTCTATTGAGCTAATAAAGAATTTGTTTAATTTTCCCTCATCACTATACTTTATATTTTGACATAATTGTTTAACAGTCCCTGTGAGTTATTTTAAAGAAAGCTTTAAGTATAGATTCTTAGTCTTATTTCATTGCGGGGCTCAGCGAAGCTCTTCATAGTTAGGTATTGCTCATCCTCCTAAAGTATCAAATAATTTAGCTTCCTCCTTGTGGTATTGCAGTAACCCCTTCCTATTATACCTGGAAAAGAGCGTGCATGACTGTTGCCTCGTGAATAGGAGACTCTCAGCTCTTATTGTAAAATTAGATCTTAGGACACAACTATTTAGTTTCTCTCTCTCTCTCTCTCCCTCTCCCTCTCCCTCTCCCTCTCCCTCTTCCTATCTCCCTCTCTCCCTCTCTCCCTCCTTCCCTCTTTCCCTCCTTCCTTTTCTCCCTGTACCCCTCCCTCCCAGGTACATTATGCATTTTACAATGTGAGCGAATGGTGGTTCTTCATTGTATTATTTTCCACCCTGTAAATGCTTCTTTGCAGTGTGATTTTGGTTACATTCTGTCCTGCAAGCAATTGAGAAAATGGGAAATGGATAGCATGGCCATTTCTGCTTGTAGTAGTCAGCATATCATTATCCAAACATCTCAGCTCAAAATATTCTATATGTTGTATGCATTAGAATTTCTAGTTTGATTGTATTTAAAAATGATGTTTAAATTCTAGATATCTAATCATTTCTAGATTTCATTCATGCAATTATCTTTAATTACACTTATAGTCAGATAAATATTATCTTCTCAGCTAGGTACGTTATCTTTTTTAGTGTTCGTTGTCTTTTGTATTTTTACAGATTTTGTTCATTTATTAAATATAAAACCAAGAATGATATTGAACATGCAAATTATAATTACCCCTTCCCTTTCCCTTTGATGTTTCAAGTCTATATCCAAATCTGTCTCTGTCCATCTTTCTCTCGCTCTCTCTATTGCTATCTCTCTCTGTTCTGTCTCTGTCTCTCTCTGTGTCTCTCTCTCTGTCTCTCTGTCATACACACACATCTATTTATCTATCAACAGCCCATCATCTTTGTTCAACCACTTGGTATTATTACTGTGGTCATTGTATCTCTGTTCAACTTATTTTATTTATCCACTTTTCCTCACTGTGAGAACTTTCTTTTTTCATACGTATATATGTAGTTGATTACTATTATCTTATTTGATTTTCTATCAAACACATTCAGCTATCTTTCATTTAACATACTGTAATTTTGATGTCTTAAAAACACAATTATTTTGACAATAGAATGCAGGTGCTATTGAAGGAAAAAGTGGAAAAATAGGAGTGGGACACTAACTGGGGAGTGGAAAGGGAGGAAGGGAAGATTAAGTAACACGATAGATGTTTGAAAAAGCCACAGGGAAACATCGTTTTATAATCTTACTTAAAATACACACTTGTATGAGGGCTGGAAAGATGGCCTAGCAGTTAAGAGTGCAGACTGCTCTTGCAGAGGACCTGGGTTCGATCCCCAGCACTCACATGGTGGCTGAAAACTATCTTTAACTCCAGTTCCAGGGGAGTCTGACGCCCTCTTCTGACCTCTGAGGCATTGCATGACACGGGTGCACCAACCTACATGTAGACAGTACATTCATACACATATATGAAAATAAATTAAAAAATTTTTAAAATTAAAAAATACACACTTGTAAATATATAAACATATGTATTTAAATTGAACTATGCCACATGAGGTCATAATGCTCCCCCAGAGTCACAGACCTACAAAAACATCAGTACCAGGCATTGGAAACCTCCATTTGAGTTGTTGGTCAGGAGAGTCATGTGACTAACAAAACACTAGAGATGGTTGTCACTACCTTTGGCTAATTCCCAGTACTTGAAGGTAAGACACTCTGGTTGAAGAAACCACATACTGAGGATGCAAGTCTTGGAGTTATCCAGCTGGAACTGACCTGGAAGAAGTCTTCCTGAATTCTTGCTCTCATAGTATTAGAAGTTGTTATGCAAGATACCAAGGGATAAAAGCAGTAAATAGCTGGGCGTGGTGGTGCACACCTTTAATCTTAGCAATTAGGAGGCAGAGGCAGGCGGATCTTTGTGAGTTCAAGGCCAGCCTGGTCTACAGAGTGAGTTCCAGGACAGCTGGGGCTACAGAGAGAGCCTGTCTCAAAAAGACCAAAAAAAAAAAAAAAAGAAAAAGCAGTAAAAA
>VZQC01014081.1:0-76572 GCA_009823505.1 Rhizomys pruinosus
ATACAGGCCAAAGCAGGCCTGGATTTTGAGTGTTGGTGGCTAGTGAGTTGGACTGGGGTCTATCAGACCACCAACCTGGTAGTATGGAGTTGGATAGTGACCAGTCAGGTCACCAACCTGCAGACTGAATTGTGAGTGGGTGTAGGCTGAAGATAGGCCATCAGCATCAGTCTGAAATTCCTGTTCATGGACCAGTAGTCTTTGGGCAGGTGGAAAAGCATGACCAGATGGGAAGCATTCTGCTTCCCAGGCTAAGGACCTGGGTTGGCAGTACCTCTCAGGTTGGGTTACAAAAGTATCCAACTGACTTCTGTGCCGAGGACTCAGTTCCCTATAGTAACCACTATGCTCCTCTTCCCTTAGCAGGACTGAGCTGTACCTGATCGTAGCAAGAGAAGCTACTTACACATTTAGTTTGGAGGTTCTCAGAAGAACACTTCGAAAGCAGTGAAAATGTAATAAAAATGGCCACTACTTCACAGTCTTTAAACTATGTAGTAAACATTCCAAGATTGATGGGGCTGGAGAGATGGCCTAGCAGTTAAGAGCTCCAACTGTTCTTGAAGAGGACCTGGGTTTGATTCCCAGCACCCACATGGCAGCTGAGAGCCATCTTTGACTCCAGTTCAAGGGGAATCTGATGCCCTCTTCTGACCTCCACAGCATTGTACAACACAGGTGCACATACCTACATGCAGACAGTACACATAAAAAAAAAAAAAAATTTTTTAAAAAATTTAAAAAAATTCCAAGATTGGAACTAAACTTCTCTACTTGTCTGTGAAATATCATTTTCTTTTAAAGTGAACATTGTTATTGAAGTATTATATATTATTTTGGTTAAATATAAGATGCAATAAGGAAACAGATATATTTAGCCAAAAGTAAATAACAATTATAAAGAACAATGGATTAATCTCATGTCTAGGTAAATGCAAGGAAATGGAGATCACATGTTAAGAGAAATAATTCAGGCTCAAAACAAAAGAACAAATTAAAGGGATTTAAATTATTTTTTCCTTCCTAGAAAGCGATACTGGTTTGTCTGAGAGAAATAATAAAAGTAGCAAAAGTTGATCCCTGAACCCAACATGAAGAGACTTTATAGAGAAGCCTTTTACAATGCCAGCTGAACACCATTTGCCCTGTCAAGAGGCCTGGCTTCACACTTTCATTCTTGGCTTAGCTGCCATTTTGTTTTGAATTACCTGTTAAAGATCTGTACCTTAGCATGCGTAACATGCTTTCTCTTCTTAATAAAGATGTGTCATGTTTGTCCCTTCAGCTCTGAGGCAGTTCAATAGGAAGCTGATACATCACACTTTGTAAAGGACTTTGCAACAAATTCCCCTGTGCTAAGAAGGTAACAGAATGTCACATGAAGATTTTACATAGAACCCTTCTAGGGCAAACTTTAGATAATTTTGCATACTTATATCTGAATTGCAAAGAAAAAAAGAAAAAAAAAGGGGGTATTTTCCTCCTATATTTTAGGACACAATTTTATATGAAAGTTGAAATTCAACTGTTTATAAAAATTATATACATTTAACCAAGCTAAACATTTCTTATTTATTTATTTATTTATTTATTTATTTGAATGTATTGTCTGCATGTTGTGCAATGCCACGGAGGTCAGAAGAGGGCGTCGGACTCCCCTGGAACTGGAGTTCTCCTGGAATTGGAGTTACAGACGGTTCTCAGCTGCCATGTGGGTGCTGGGGATAGAACCCGGGTCCTCTGCAAGAGCAGTCGGTGCTCTTAACCGCTAGGCCATCTCTCCAGCCCCAAGCTAAACATTTCTACCTAATACTAGTTTTTACAGATAGATAAATAATCTGATATGTAAAAGTTCTAGATGCCCAGCCAACAACAAAGGAAAGATGAGAATCCATAGGTTATTGAAACTGTAATAGCTTGACCAGAAAAGCAAGTGGAGAAAAACACTTATTTATAATGAATTATGCTTTCTTTAAGAATAGCAGTTTACTTGCAAGAGACAGAGGTGGTAAAAGATTAATATCCAAAATATAAGAAGAAATGCTTCTAAATGTATTAATCTTTGAATAACAATGGTATATATTGTCATTATGTCAACATAACATCTTAATATCTTTCTGTCTCTGTCTCTCTGTCTCCCTCTCCTTGTCTTTTTCCATCTGTCTTTAGACAAGAATAGATTCTTTTCTGGTTAGACAGCATTCAATTTCTGTCATTAATTATATACCAGGACCCTTTCAACTTCTATCAATATAGCTTCTCATGAGTGAGGGTGGGGAATATCAATAGCTTGAGCTCTATGATTTTCTGCTTTTGAATTAACTTCCAAATAAATACACAAAGGGTATAATCATTTCTATTTTCATGTCATTGGAAAAGTAAGAGTAAGGCAATGGCTTGTAACTACATTCACAATAATTATGTATGTGTGGATTTAGAAGGCAATTGTGCTTAAGATATACTTGAAGAGTAAAATAGGACCTAGTAAATATTGGATATTTTTTTACAAATATGATACCCAGGTGTGATATTAAAAATATGTTATTCAAAGCCGGGCACAGTGGTGCACGCCTTTAATCCTAGTACTCGGGAGGCAGAGGCAGGCGGATCTTTGTGAGTTCAAGGCCAGCCTGGTCTACAGAGCAGACAGCTGGGACTACAGGGAAACCCTGTCTTGAAAAGACAAAAAAGAATATGTTATTCAATTTTTAAAAATGTAAATTCATCATTTTGTTTAAAAGATAATATATTAGTGCAAGTTGAAGAAAAAATTCTGGGAAAAAAATATCTTGGCTCCCTGGCTTTTTATAATAATTACATGATAAAGATTTTCTTGTGGAGGTATTGTTATGGTTTCTATCAAAAAAACTAGATATAAAAATATATACAAGAATAGCCAGAGATCATGAGAGAACCTCAATTATGGGAAACACTTAAATACTTTATGAGGAGCACATTTTTCACATTAGAGTATTGAAAACAAAGACAACAGTTCATACAACTGCCAGGGCATGAGGACATTAGAATGGAAATGAGTTTTCTTCCTCCATAGTATTATCCACAATTTCTGGCATTCTTTTCCTTCCTTTTGCACATGTGATACATTGGTCTCCTGGCCTACTGGTCTTTTATTGCACTGATAAACAAAAATAGACCCATGGCTGTGTCTTCAATGAAATATTAGAAATTGAAAAAATTGAGAAGAAAAAAATGAAAATCGAGTTTCAGTTTTCACTGTGCCAGGATCTCTGAGAAGGGGCCCATGTTATTTGATTTACTTGAACTCATTTCTATTCCATTTCTAAATTGTTTTGTACTATTTGTTCAGTTATAATGTTTTATTAGTGTGAAATCTTACATATCTCCTGAGAAACAAATGTTTCTGTAATTTTCCTTATCTATGGTTTTCTTCACAGTTGCCTCAAACTCAAATTTGTTCAATGTAATGGTATAGCTCTTCTTAAATAGCCACTCTCTGATTTCTTTGATCAGGACATCATAATTCTTCATTATCTAGACTTTAAAATCCAAACGATTTTACTCCTCCTTTCCCTTTTATTTCAGCTTTTCCTGTCTCTAGTCCATTAGCCTTACAATTCCACTTTTATTAACTCTTCCTGATCTTTATTGCTACTCCCTTAGACAGCTGCTAAGGTTCCAATTTACTGTGTCTGCCTAAAACCCTCTGTGATTCAGTGATGTTTTGGGAATATCTCTGAATGAAACTTCTTGTCTGCATTCCCTGTTGTACAGCAAGTGCAATATTTCACAATTGAAGAAAACATCAATTTACTCAAATTCTTACACTGTTCACAAATTAGTTGAAATTATATTTATAATGAAATTTTATTAAGCTAGGAACCAACAGAGAATACCACATAATCAAAATTTACCTGAGGATATTTAATGAAACAGATTTATCATATTGCTTTTTACTTATAAAACATGGTATAGGCAAACATGGGTGCAGTAGATGACCTGTCATGTATCTGAAAAATATAAAAGATGATTTTTTAAATAAAAAGTACTTTGGCGGGAAAGAGGACTTTCTCAATCCAAAATATTATGAAGCAGACTTCTTTATAAGTTGGCATTTGCCATTTGTGTATTTACAGAAAAAAAAGGAAAGTACGTCATTGATCTAGGAAGTTTCTCATGTTTAATAGTCTCAACTGTAATTACACATATACTGACATAATTTAATAGAGGGGTATCAGAAAATATTACCTAAACAAATGTATAGGAAATTGGCGTGGGCCCATATGTAAAGATAAGAATCAATCCAACAGTCATATAAAGTACATCTTGAAACTACTCAGTAATCATGTTGCCAAATTAGTATGCTGTGTTCATTGGAGACTCTTAAAAATCATAATACGTGGGGCTGCAGAGATGCCTCAGCAGTTAAGAGTGCCAACAGCTCTTGTAGAGGACCTGGGTTCGATTCCCAGCACCCACATGGCAGCTAAGAACCATCTTTATTTTATTTTTTTACATAAATTTATTTATTTATTTATTTTTAACAAATCCAGACCCATGTTCCTGCTCATTCCCCCACCCCGCCAGAGTTCATGCATTCTGCCAAACATGCTTTTCATCTCTTAGTCTTTCTCAATATTTTCCATAGGGAAGTTGACTGTTTTGAGCAGTTCACTGTTTCAGTCAGTTCTTTGATGCAGTCTTTTCTGTTGTTAAACTGGGCGTGGTGGCACACACCTTTAATTCTAGCACTTAGCACTGGAGAGGCAGAGGCAGGTAGATCTCTGTGAGTTCAAGGTCAGCCTGGTCTACAGAGTGAGTTCGAGGCCACCCGGGGCTATAGGGAGACCCTGTCTCAAAAAAAAAAAAAATAAAATCATAAAAACATTTACTTGCTTAAAGACCATTTGAAAAATCAATACGCCATCATGTACTCTATTGAAACTAAAAACAACCTGCAGAACATGAGTGCTATCACCAAATGTAATTGTTAAGTAGAATCACAGTCTTTTCCAGAATCCAAGCCAGAGATTTTAAAGGACTAAATTTCTTTTCTTATGGGAACTCTTTGGGTGAGCCAATCAGGCCATGAGTTGGTCCATTTGTGAAGGCTTAAAAACAAAAGAGCCTACCACCTGACCCAGCCATACCACTCCCGGGTATATACCCACAAGACTCATCCTACAGCAAAGATACATGCACATCCATGTTTATTGCAGCTCCCTTCACAATAGCAAAGAGGTGGAACCAACCCAAATGCCCCTCAACTGATGAGTGGATGACATCTACACAATGGAGTACTATCAGCAGTAAAGAAAGATGACATCATGTACTTAGCAGGCAAATGGATGGAACTCGAAGCCATTATGCTAAGTGAAGTAACACAGTCCCAGAAAAACAAGTGGCAAATGGTCTTCCTCATTTGTGGATGCTAACACCAAATCCCCAGATGAAAGGCAAGCTGAACAACATTATTGTTATATTTCTGTTTATCTGAAAGCAACTATGTTGTTATAATGTAAATCTCTTAATGGGCTCTAGGATCAAACCACCACTTACTTTCAGACTCTGTAATTACTGTATATGAGTAGAAAGTATGTATGTATATTTTAGAGTAATATAAAATTAAAGAAGGAAAATGTGAATTCCTAAACATAACAAAAGACTGAGAGAAAGATACAGGATAGTTATGGCAGAGTGCATGATCTGGGGTGGAGTGGGGGGGAAGGGAAAGGGGAATATGTCTAAACTGATCTGAGAAATGATGTCTGAAATACACAAAACATCAATAAAAACATTATTAAGAAACAATGTCCTGTTTCACTTCTATCACATCAAAACTAGTGAACTCATCTTTTGTTTAACAACTTTAATAAAAAAAACCCTGAGCCCCAAGCTATATATGCTACATTGTTAAGTCTGGAATGATTGCAGAAAATACATTAATCAGCAGAAATCCATAAGTTCTAAAATGTGATAAATGCTATTTATTTTTTGACAAATGCTATTTCTAACTAAATTAAATGATGCTAAAGATTGATAGGACTACAGTAGTTTATTACTCTGAAATACTCAACATTTTAACATATTTTTATCAAAATAATAAACTATAGTGCTGAATTCTGTGCAATGACCAGTTAATTTTTACAAAATATTCACAATATCTATAAATGCTTTTTAGTTAATATAATTAGAACAATTTTAATAGACCCGATTAGTTAATATTCGGCACAAGTAAGATATCTATGGGATTTTTCTTGATATAGTTGTTTTTGTAGTTTAATAGAAAATGAGAGGTAGAAATAAGAGAGAGCATATTTTATGTAAGTAAAGATTATTAAGTGATTTTCAAATAGAAAATCTTTTACCAAGATCATACATAATGCATCAAAAAAAGCTGATTTTTACAATATACATTAAAACTGAGTTGAAATTGATGTGAAGTTATAGTCTTTATAGTTTTCCTAAGAATTTTATGCCCCTTCAGACCGCAGTAGTTTTTCAAATTCTTTCCCACAATAGTTTCTTACACCTTTTAGGATTACATATCTTCTGTAAGTCTTTATATCAGTTTATTCTGAAATATCTTACCATTCTAACCTCATGATTTATTCTCCTTCTGCACACTCAGTTCACTCCAGGAATGTTCTCAGAATACATGTTTGGGGAAATACATTTCTGAAAATTTTCATGAAAAATTTTGGTTTTGATCAGTGTTGTTACTCTCCCACAACAAAAAAGCAAGCAAGCAAACAAGCAATTTTTTAAAAATATTTATTTATTTATTTTATGTGTATGAATGTACTGTCCACATGTAGGTCTGTGCGCCCATTTGTTCTGAATAGCTTTAGTTGTCAACTTGACACACCTGGGTGGTGGGAATCTCAATTGGAAAATTCTCTCTATTGGACTGGCCTGTTCCAATGTCTCTGGGGTATTTTCTTGATTTGTGAATGATGTGGGATGGCCCAGCCCACTGTGGATGGTGCCACCCCTAAGGCAGTTCTTCTGTATTATATAAGAAAGTAGGCATCCCTTAGGTAAACTAGCATGTCATCTGCAAAAAGGGATAATTTGACCTTTTTTCCAATTAGTACTCCTTTAATTTCCATTTCTTGTCTTATTGCCCTATCAAGCATTTTAAGCACTATATTGAAAAGGAGTGGAGATAGGGGGCAGCCTTGCTGGGTTCCTGACTTTAAGGGGAGTGCTTCTAATTTTTTTCCCATTTAGAATGATGTTGGCTGTGGGTTTGTTCTATATGACTTTAATTATAGTGAGTTCCCTCCAGTCCCATTCCCTCTAGGAATTTAAACATGAAAGCATGTTGGGTTTTTGTCAAAGGTGTTTTCTGCATCAATTGAGATGACTGAGAATTTTTTTCTTTTTTAGTAAATATAATAATGGATGCTACTATAAAAATTACATTAAAACATACATTAACTTGCTATGTAATGTAGGAATCTAAAGTAATACTTCTTTTTACCTGCTTGAAACTCTACTGTTAAAATGTGATTTTGGGGGGCTGGAGAGATGGCCTAGCGGTTAAGAGTGCCGACCGCTCTTGCAGAGGACCCGGGTTCAATCCCCAGCACCCACATGGCGGCCGAGAACCATCTGAAACTCCAATTCCAGGAGAACTCCAGTTCCAGGGAAATCCGAGACCCTCTTCTGACCTCCGCGGCATTGCACGACACGGGTGCACAAACCTGCATGCAGACAGTACATTCATANCTTTTCTTTTTCTTTATTTCTTTTTCTTTCTTCATTTCTTTCTTTTCTTTCTTTCCTTCCTTACTTCCTTCCTTCCGTCCTTCCTGCCTTCCTTCCTTCCTCCTTTTTCCCTCCGTCCTTTCCTTCCTTCTTTCGTCTTTCTTTCTATTTTTTATTGAAGTTTTGTGCATTTTCAAATTGCAAAAATACATTTACTAACATTTTCTTATAGCTAATAATCAAATTTTGGAACCCCATTCTTTCCCCCTTCCATGCTCCTACCCAGACAGGAGCTAGAGCTCGTGCTTTTCTGCCATACAACAAGGCGTTGTTGCATCTTTTTCTCAGTCGTTTTTAAAATTTTTCCATGCAGAAATTTACCTGACTGTTTTGGGCAGAAGTTGACTGTTTCCCTGTTCACTCAGTTTTCTTTGGAACAACAAAAACAAAATCTTTTTTGTTGTTGTTTCCCTTTAATTTTAAATAATATTACCTATATTACTCTCTCCAAAGGTATCCATGTATAAACACTCAACTTTATACACTCCACACAAAATTATGACGGGTGAAAATAAACGATTAGATTAATTCCCAAAATCACATTTAAAAAATAAAAATTGTTTTTAAATTTTTTTTTAATTTTTATTTATTTATTTTTAGTGGGTAATGGGAGAAAGAAAGAAAGAAAGAGAAAGAAAAAGAAAGAAAGAAAGAAAGAAAGAAAGAAAGAAAGAAAGAAAGAAAGAAAGAAAGAAAGAAAGAAAGAAAGAAAGAAAGAAAGAAAGAAAGAAAGCAGGCTGAGCATGGGCCAGGGGAGCAAGTCTGCAAGCAGTGTTCATCCATGGCCTGTGCTTCAGCTCCTGCCTCCAGGTTCCTGCCTTGAGTTCCGACTTTGAGTTCCCTCAGTGATGAGCTGTGACCTAGGAGATGTAGACCAAATAAAATCTTTCCTCCCCAAGTTCATATTGTTCACAGAGTTTCATAACAGCAATTGAAGGCAAAATAGAAGGCAGTTAAAGTCCTCTGTTGAGCAGTAAATAAGTTTTATAAGGGAAGCATGACTACTTCATATTGCGAAGTAATAGCCAATGATCTCTCAGGTCTATCATTTTACATATAGGAAGTCATACATATAGAATAATAAATGACTGTATTTCAATACAGTTATTTCCAAGATATTTTGGTCATTGCTCCTATATTTAGAATATAACATCTTCATTAAAAACCTTAAAAGTACCTGGGTGTGGTGGCACACGCCTTTAATCTTAGCACTTGGGAGGCAGAGGCAGGCAGATCTTTGTGAGTTCAAGACCAGCCTGGTCTACAGAGTGAGTTCCAGGACAGCCTGGGCTACAGGGATACCCTGTCTGGAAAAGACCAAAAAATAAAAAACCTTAAAAGTACATTACTTTTAAAGTATGTTGAATATATATATATATATATATGAAGGATTTCAAAAATCTTAACATGCTTTCATTAGACTAAAATATATTATATTCCACATACAGGAAGCCATTTTATGAAGCTAATTAATGCATACAGTGTTACAGAGTGGCCTTGCTAGCACACTGAAGACTTCAACTTTGTTTTCTTAATTATTTTCATCTCTCCCAGAGATGGCTCTGTGCAGTCTGCTTTCAGCCATAGCATGACTTTGATTTGCCTGCCTGGTACACTACTGGTATCCATGCTGTTTTCTACATTATGTCATTGAAACAAGTGGAGGAAAGAGAGAAAAAGACTAGTTCTTAGAAATTAATAATAGGATTCAGTTCCGAAGAGGTCATCATAATTATCAATTCTCCACAGCTTTCCTTCCAAATCTACCAGCCATCTTGCTCATCCATCTCTGACTGTTTGTCATGTCATTTCTGTTATTTTGAAGTATTTTTATGTGTTTGAGTGTTTTATCTGCATGTGTGTAAGTGCACCTGTGTCATGCAATGCCTGCAGAGGCCAGAAGAGAGTGTCAAACCCCCTGAAACTAGAGTTGTGCAGTCATGGACGAGTGTTGGCCACCATGTGGGTGCTGGGAATTGAACTCGGGTTCTCTGCAAGAACAGTCAGTGCTCATCACTACTGAGCCATCTCTCCAGACGATGTTTTGAAGTTTTGAATGTGATTTCAAAATAAAAATAAAAATAAAAAAACCTGAAACCAGCTTCTTCTAGACTTATGGCAAAGATAAAATTGAAAATTACAGATAACTTTACACATAAAAATGCTTGAAGAATGGACACGTTCTTGTAGTAAAACAGGCAGTCAGGTCTAGATAAGATGTCAATCAAATTAAAAGAACTTGAAAATGTCTTCCTGATGTTTTATCATTTGGGAAGATGCCTCTTCTCCTATAATCTATTCATAGCTGAATCAGTTTGCTCCATGAATTATTGGTTTCCATAAAAAGTCAATCATGGCTGGGCGTGGTGGTGCATGCCTTTAATCCCAGAACTCGGGAGGCAGAGGCAGGTGGATCTCTGTGAGTTCAAGGCCAGCCGGGTCTACATAGAGAGCTCCAGGCCAGCTGGGACTAAAGGGAGACCCTGTTTCAAAAATACTGAAAAAAATGTCAATTATGCAATCATATGAAAGGAAATTTTATCTCAAGGAGGTAATACCAATTCAAGAGAACCATCAAAGGAAACCACATTAGTTAGAACAAGTAAATCTAGTAAAGCAAACCCCAAGATGACTTAATGGGAAAGATCAACTCCTCTCAGCAATTGATAGAAAGCAAGATGGAAAAGGCAGGCATACCAGAAAATGTAGGCAGGGGATTCAAGGTCAGGCTGCTCTTGAAAGCAATCCATTCAGACCATTTCTAGCCATCAGAGAACAAGAAAAAGGCTCCACCCTGCCCTGGAAGCTCCCAAGACTGCCTAATAATGGCTATGAGGAGAAATTAATCATTAATTTCCCAAACATAACCAGATAAATAGAAACAGAACCTATTATTGTCATCATCTAATCAGAAAACATGCATTATTAAAACATCAAAATGATGAGAATGAACTAAGAGATTTGCTAGATACCAAAAGCACTCAAGCTTTACTTTAAGGAGTTATTTTCCAACTTAATTGTAGTATGATAGCATTGAGCCAACTCTTATTTTTTCTGAAAATAGCCTATGCCAACCTTAACAGCCCTACTTTTGAACAGAAAATGTGAAGATACACTCAAATGGAAAAGCATTTCTGATGATGCAAGACCATGAGCACAACCAACTTAAAACAAATACTAAAATCATATATAACTGATCTTTAGAGGAAGAAATGTTTGAAAAAAAATGAACTTTCATCAGAATTCTCTAAATTCAAGCCAAGTAGCTACAGTGAGGTTCATATAAAAATAGTGAGTTACATGTCCATCAAAGTCATGTTTTCATTAATATTTGATATGATGTTGGTGATGGAACCATATACCTTGTAGAATAACAATAAAATATTGGGATAGATTACAAATTGATTTCTGTATCTGAATCTTATAAGAATATAAAAACATGCTAAAGAATAGTAATTGTTAACTGCTTAGCCAGTCCTAATTTAAAAATCAATCTGAAAACTGCAGTATAGCCTAAAAAATATGACAAATTATTTTTATTATTTCTAAACCAGGTCAGCTAAAATAAAACTAGGATTGGTGATGAATAATAAGCTCTTATTCTGCCTTTCTGCTATTCAAAGGGCAAAAATATCTCTGATAGAACCACTGAGGAAGGAGACATTTTTAAATGTGCCCCCTCAGCACGTCCTCCCAATTTCCAGCTTTAAACTTTTCTCTAAATGTGGATTTGTTTGGGTATAAAATAACTGAATGGTCTCTGCAGGCCTTGTGCTTAGAAACGGATTCTAAATTCAGGTGTTCATACATATTTGCTGTTGGAAGCTGTGACGATATCTCAGAAGGCATAAATGTTCCTATTTAGAATATACTCAGGAGAAGTTAAAAAGATAAAAGGTCATTTTATGCTTAATGAATAAAGCGATGACGTGTATGCATAATGTACATTAATATACAGGCAACAAAACTGTCAACCAGAAAAGACAATTTTAAAATCAATTCTCTCATGTAATTTTGATTTTCTCCCTACTGTTAGAAGCCCTGGCTTCTTACTCAGTTTTTCATTCATCCTCTATTAATGCCAGCTATTGCTGTGATCCTCAATAAAGATAAAATGTTAGCCAATATATTTAAATGTTTTACAAGATATGATTAGAAATATATTCTAATTTAAAATATTGGATTCTTTTTATTGAATTGATTTCTTCTCTTGGGATTTAAACGAATAATATGAGAAAAAGGGAAGAGCACTGATAAAACCCCAACATTTTACAAATTTTTATTCTTGATTTAAGCTAAAACTATGTACATCCACACACTCATGCATGCATACACACATGCGTGCACATGCCCATACACACTTATGCACACTCCCTTTCACGACACAGTCAGGACCCATAAGGAATTCAGTGTACTCTGATGGACAATATAAAATTTTAAATTCATTGGAAAATTGCATATGTGTACCTCATACAGAGATTTAGCACTGCATTTGACAATATATAAACATGAGTGTTGGGTGTAGACAGTCTGCCTGGGAACTACAAAGAGTTTCCTTCTCATTTCTTCATTGTGCCTCACCATCCCAGTGAAAACAAAACAGCCAGGCACAAAACCCATTGGGAAATAAGAAAATGTTTAATGATGTTTTTAATCACATATTGTGTAAAATACTTATTAAATAGATGTAACTATCTATTTTATGGTGTAGTTTTAAAATGTTCAGTTAACTAAGTTGACTATTTTTCTTACAGTATTTCATGTCATATCACAGGGAGTTCAACGTGATAGGCCTTAATATATATGATAGATTTCATGAAATGTAGCAGGTGGAGGGAGGGGGTGCTGTAACAGGGTAGAAATAGGGAAGGGGGCTTAAATATGATGAATGTATATTGTATGAAATTCACAAAAAGTCAATAAAAATTTCAAAGAGGTGAAGTTGCAAAGATAGTAGAACCATCCATAATTTTACTAAAATATTAATTTTTTACTTATCAATCCTACTACCAAACACAATCATGAATATATTTTTTATATTGCACAATTTATTATTTGAGTTGCAACTTAAGCTCATTAAAATGAATTGAGTTTTATACTATTGATGTTCCAGAAGAACTACTAAATACCTGCTAACTGTAAATTAATAAAATGTAAATATTTTATATAAAATAAGTCAAATATGAATTATATATTTCACCATGAAACAACATTTTAAAACTGCAGTTTTTGTTCATGTACCAAAAATTAATTTTTTATTAATTTTATTTTTATTTTATGTGTATGAGAGTTTCACCTTCCCATGTATAACACGCCACATGCACCACTTTTTTACAATGTCTATGGAGGCCAGAAGTGGGTGTTGAATCCCCTGCAACTGTAGTCATGGACATATCTGAAATATGGGTCCTGGGAACCAAACCCAGGCCCTCTGCAATGGTAATCAAGTACTCTTAAATGCTGAGTCATGCCTCTAGACCCAGATGGTGATTATTTTGGTGGACAAACTTCTAAGTATGTCCTCCACTTTAGTGTGTCTTTGAGGCTATAATTGTTAGGGGTGTGTGTGTGTGTGTGTGTGTGTGTAGCATTAGCAATGAAAAGACTACAATTAAAAGTGCATTCATCACTTAAAATATACAACAAAAAACTATACCACTCCTTTTAAAATGTTTTATTTTTTATTTTATTTATTCATTTGTTGTTTAAGATCGTCTATCTTTTTCTTTTTTATTAATTTTTATTTATTTCTGTATGTGTATGAATGTACTGTCTGCATGCAAGTCTGTGCACCCGTGTCGTGCAACGCCGCGGAGTTCAGAAGAGGGTCTCAGATTCCCCTGGAACTGGAGTTCTCCTGGATTTGGAGCTTCAGACGGTTCTCAGCCGCCATGTGGTTGCTGGGGATGGAACCCGGGTCCTCTGCAAGAGCGGTCGGCGCTCTTAACCGCTAGGCCATCTCTCCAGCCCAAGATCGTCTATCTTTATGTAACCCCAGCTGGTCTGGAGCTCCCTATGTAGACCAGGTTTGTCTTAATTTCACAGAAAGCAGCCTGCTTCTGCCTCAGGAGTGCTTGGATTAAAAGCACGTCACGACTCCTTGCTTAAGTCATTTTGTTTTTAATTTGTACAAATATTCATTTATTTTTATGTAGCAGATGTAGAATTTACATGAAAATTATTTTGTTTTGTTTTTTTTGTCAAAGGAAAAGCATGTGTTTTTTTTGTCAAAGGAAAAGCATGAGAATCCTTATCATCTCCAATGATAAGGAGACTTTGTTTTGTTAAATAACTCATAGATTATAGGAAACTGACATATATTTGGAACTCAAGGAAAAAAGAATAACTAGAAAAATATTCAGGCAAAACACTTATGAAAATCTGGAAGAAAGAATTACTCTGAAAAGTTGGTTCTTTGAGCAACAGAGTAAACATAACATTATTTTTAAACTGTTAAGAAGTAGAGTCAAACTCATCAAAGAACAGACTATCTAAAAGCAATGTCCAAAAGACTGATGAATTTCATACATCATAAAAGAGTCTCATAAATAATGTGGAAGAAAATTATTATTTAGTAATAAACACTGATATAATCAACTCTGAAAAAAACATTTAAGAACTTCATCTTTCTATATACAAAAGCAATAGCACAAGATTAATATGGTCAAGGCAAAAACATGTTGAAAGTAAAAATTAATTTTGCTAGATCATATTAAAATAACTTTAATAGATGATACTGTAATAGATTATACAACTAAACAATAAAATATAACTATCATAATGTTTAAATATCTCAATATGAAAAACTATACATTTTAAACCAAAATATATATTCATATATGATCCTAACTTTATTAAGCATTATACAGAGATAATGATAATGCAATACTATCTATGGATATGAGCCTTTTGTATACTTGAAGGTTTCTATTTACACTGAACATCAAGCTAGATGTTAACTGTTGGAATCATGATTATTGCACACTATATGTAAAATGAATCTGGACAGCCTACTTTAGCCAACCTTCTTTCAGTATTATTCCTGTGCTCCCAATCACTCCCCAGCTTATAGAGACACATTATATATACTCCTGTATAAATTATAATCCCCTGGTAATAGCTAGACCCCCACCACTGTAAGAAGATTGAAAATTAGCCCATCTGCAGATTATTAGTAAATAGGGTTTTTAAACGATAAAAATTTAAAAGTATGTGTCTAAGTCTATAAGCAGAGAAGGCAGAAATTCAGTTTTCTGTGTGATTTTTAAGCAGTATTAGTTATGACCTTATTCCTCAAAATATCCCCGACTACTAAAACAGATTCTTGAAATTCTGCCGGTAATAATGTAATAACTTTGCACAGATTTCTCTCGTTTAAAAAGGAGCACATTTGGAATAAGCTAATACATCCCAGTTTCATCCACTATTTGTAAGAATAAGAATGGGTTGAGTATAATTTTCAAACCTTTTCTTAAAAAAAGGTGTGTAGAGGAGGAGAGCGGCAGATTAACAACCAAGGACTTTATATGGGGGAATGTCAGCTCATTGCACCTGAGAGGAAAGATGGAGGCTGCTGGAAAAGGAGACAATCAGGAAGTAATCTCTTCCCAATGATCACTTTTGGAAAATACAAGTCCTGAGACACGTTTATCCCCCATTGTGCCAAAATATAATTTAGCAAATATTACAAGATTATTTCATAGTTAATATAATTTCATGAAACAGCTCCTTGAACCATGTAGTAAACACTCTCTAAATTCCCCAATCTTGAATCAATTTTCTGACCCAAGAACCATCTCCTTACAATTCGAATTTATAGTTAGTGGAATGCCAACTTGTATTTGTGCTGAGGGAAATCAGTAAAGAGGAAAGGACCACTCTGAGGGAGACAAGGGGTGCACAGAGGAAGCCTTGTGTTAATCTGGAACCCAGGGACTAGGCATGCAGGGGAAAGGAAAGTGCTCTAATAGGTTCTTCTTAAGATCCCTGATGCCCCAGAGATGAGCTGCAAGAAAAGATCTTCCTCTCCTCACTTTTGAGTCCATCTCTCAACCAATTCACAGTTTTAGTTTTGAATGCTTCAAGATGGTTTTCAGTAGAGTGCTGGGTCTGGAAGATCAACTCCAGGAGATAGCAAGAATACTGCCAGCACACACTTCTCTGACTCACCATCTTCCTTGCACTCAGAATTCAGACCTCACTGCAGCTCCTCTCTTGCTTCTACCCACAGAATTTTACAGGACATTACATTCTGCTGCCTTGCAAATACCACTCAGGTCCTTTTCCCAATTTTCCTCTTCACTGATGGCCCCTGAGCTGAGATGTCATCTCTCACACAGAGAAGTATAATGCTGCCTCTCCCACGAGGCCTCTCCTTATCTCATCCTATTCTCCTCTCAGCAATGTTCCAGGAGGCTGACAAGATAATCTCCTGAAAATTCAAAAGTGATCACAAAAATCTTTGTGGAAAATCCTTCAATAACACTCCAGTTATTTCAGGATAAAATCCAAAATCTGAATTATAACTTCTAAGTCCCTTTAATATAACTGTATTTTATAGGGAGGCCAAATATGTGAGAGACCATAAATCACACTCAGCTCTAGATAACTTTTCAAAAATTCTACACCAAGATCTAGAAAGAGGTGGTGTGTGTGTGTGTGTGTGTGTGTGTGTGTGTGTGTGTGTGATAGCTCTTTCCACTTGCAAGCATCTGGCAATGTTTCTCCATGTATTGAGGTTTCTCATACTCTAGACTAAATTTTCTCTTATATGACCCTACAGTTCTGTATTTTTTGCCTACATGAATAAAACATTCATCTTTCCCTTATTCTTGAAAGATGACTATTAATTTCTTAAATTTAGTTCAGCGATCATCTTTCAAGAAAAATGCCTTTTGTTGAGGTCTGAAAACATACCTATTTTAAGCAATGGTGCCCACATGTATTCTGTCACACAACCTCTCCTAACCCGAGCACCCAGCACTCACCTTCACCCAAATCTCAATTTAATGTCTAAATAGCCTTCTCCTTAGTTGAAAAAGCTTTGATATGATTTATTACAAAGCCTAGTACCATGATCCCTGGCAGAAGCAGATGAATGGGCAGGTCAGAACTCTTCAGCACTGATGCCCCAGGGTAACTAAGGAAAACCATGAGGTTCCATGGAATCTTATCATATCTGGAACCTACCCCTGCTTGTTCCTAAACCCCTGAGTCTTATCAATCACCCATCCTATGTCTGGCAAAGTTATAATCAGGATAGTTAACTCTGAATTCAATGTTTATTTTAATTAATGAATATCCAGCAGTCTGTGTTCATGTAAAATTTATAACAATTTTTCCAAAATTACTACCAAATGTAAAATACAAAAATATAAAGCATGAATTAAATTCTGACAGCAAGGTTGATACTACCTCTACAAGTTAATGTGGCATATTAGGTGATGTATACTGAAGACAATGATTTTACAATATATAAAACTCCTGAAAACTAAACAGCAAATGAAAAAAGATATCCATGCCCCCCCCCCACTGCCTGCCAGATACTCAAGTACCTTGAAATAACTAACCAATGAAGCTGCTAGTTTGACTACTTCCAAAACCCTTTCAGTCAAAAAAAATTGGCATTCTGAATACAAACAATGATAAATCTCAAATATAGAGTTCTGAATAATCTGTGCAATCTGGACATGGAGGTAACACTCTGAGCATATCACCCTCGTAAAACAACCTTAAACCAACCCACCTCTCACTACAGCCCTTTCTCAGGTCCATAATCTGATTCAATAGCACACAAGTCTATGTGATAGGTATGATATGAGAATATGTTTCTAGATGGAGGATGAGGAAATGGTTCAAATTGATTCTTATTTTTATTCTTAATAAAACTATAATATTCCAAAATCTGAATTTTCAATTAGCATATTTTCTGATGATAAACTTGAAACTAGAACACTTAGCTCTATTTTCAGTGAAACTTCACTTTTTAAATAAATTTATATTAATCCTATACTAAATGTATCCCCTATTATAATAACCCCAATTCCCTTCACAGGATAACTTTAGCTATTAATAATAGGTCCACAGAGTTGTCTGATGGACAAACTGATGGCATTCTTCTTGTACCATTTAAACAATTTTCCCTAAATTATGATAAGCACTGAAATATACTGATCACGGCAACCTACTTTTAGTTTCCTACAAAGTATATTTTATAAAAAATAAAAACTTGTGTCTCTTCTGAGCACTGAAAAGAGTTATGGATAATGTGGAAAGAATTTTAAATATAAATTATTTATCTCTTCAGAAATATCAAGATATTTCTGAAAGCTTAAAAAAAAGCCTGCCCCTGAATGTGAGAATTGTAAACAATATTCATTTCAAAATATACCATACAACTGATGAGATAAAATATTATGGGAAATAGAATCATACTTTCTCTAGCCAATTAAAGAAAATGGGCTTTTACTAGTACTTTGCAACTTCTGTAAGATTATGAGAAAAGAAATCCTGATTCTGAGAATTTCTGAACAAGAATGATGTACTTGTAGAGAATTGAAGTGATTGTGTGAGCAAAAATCTCCAATCGTTTCTGATTCCTACGAGCCTGTCGCAGCTCTCTTAAGAAGGGGCTGCTCTCATCGCTTCTTCCTTTGACGCTTTCATCATGTATTGATGTAGATGGTTACATACTTGCTTGAAATAAATGTTCAATTGATTTTGCATTTTCAAAAACAAGGGCAGAGTCTGTTTCAATCATAGGAGAACTAATCCTTTATCCATACAATTAAGCTAATCAATTACAAGCCTTTAAAAAAGTATTATTATGAAGGTTTTCTCTTATACCATATTTAAGCAAATGTTTTTTGTTAAACAAAGAGAATAAGTATCAAAAAAATTACTTGTTTACGGTGTTTTCCTCATGTTAGTCTCAAAAGTCATTCTGGAGTATTTACAAATGTGTCTGTTCTATGCCTAAATTTAATGATTACTGAACGCTGTGTATAGCTTATGAAATGAAAGCAGAGATAGAATTTGAAAAATTCAACTTATAAAACTGATACAGCATGTAAGCATGCTAAGTCAGGAACAAGTGTATCCTCGGGGACAGTGGCCTGTGGAATGTGCTTTGTGGGTCCCTCCTCAGAGCCCTCCTGAGGAAACTGTTCTGCACAAACCATTAGTCTGGAGTGATTCTACACTGAGCTTGAAACCCCTTGATCACAGAACACATTTAATCGGGGTCCCTGATTAAAGTTGGCACTGAACTGACCAACACTTGAGAGTATAAACTCATGAGGCTGAGGGGAAAATAACAATGGAAATGAGGACAAGCCGAGGACCAGAAAAGGTGAAAAGCTCCAGGCGTGGAGTCTTCCTCACTTACCACTCAGTCTGGGACCAACCCCAAACATTCACTCTCAAGTCTATGAGCAGAATCAAACCTAACCACAGTCACCTCTTCCAACTAATGGTCTAGACTCTGCTGTAAACCCCGTCAATCACTGGATAAAAACAGGAATAACTTTAGCCAGATGAAAGACAGAAAGAGGACTCTACATATTCTGAAAGATGTTATATTAATAGATAAGCAAAAATGGTTTCTACTGTATTCATGAATATTACAAGGCTCAGAAATGGCAACACTTATTCTCTAGAAAATATATTACACATATAAAGAGTCATGTATCTATTTTATTATCAGTACTAGTAATACTAGTATTAGTGTGTGTGTATGCACATGATGTATACATGCAGACACGTGTACAACAGCATGCACATGTTGGTCAGAGGAACAAATTTCTTGAGTTGGATCTGACCTACTACATTTATATGGGTTCTTAAAATCAAATTTATATTGCCAGGCTTGCACACCACCTACCACTGGGCCATCTCACTAAACTGAATATCCCATATTCCACTGTCCTGATGAGACATGAGTGCTGCATCTCTCCTGGTTTTTTGTTTGTTTGTTTGTTATTTTTTTTTTTTTGGCAGTACTGTAGCTTGAACCCAAGGCCTTAGTTTTGCAAGGCAAGCATTCTACTGATGGTCTACAGTTGACCCCATAACTTTGTCATTTTAAATCTGTAATTACAATTAAAGTATGGAAAATTTTTTTTTATATTTAAGCAAAACTTCACATTAGTATGAAACCAGAGAAAGCTAAACATTCCTAAATTCAAATAGTAACTATTCATCTTTCAAAGGATTACATATAAGTAATCCAAAAACCTTATTTAAAAACACAAGTACTCATTTAAATGATGGTCAAGTTAACTGAATAGATATGTCTAAAAAGAAATGGAAATATATTATTAAACAATACTATTTAGTCATCATCAGGAGATGAAAGCAAAAACTTCATTGTGATGTCATCTCACCACAGTTAGACTATTCATTTTCTAAATAATAACATATAAATATTGGTTAATGAGTTCAGAAAGAGGAACTCTGATACAATGTTGTTGGGGAAGTTTAGTACTGTCTTTATGGAGAAAAGTTGAGAGGTTTCCACAAAATTAAAAGTAGATCTACTGTATGATCTAATTATTCCATTTCTGGGTACAAACTTGAAGGAAGTAAAATTAGCAGCCCAAAGAGATACAATTATATCTCTGTTTATTGTGGCATCAACCACAACAGCTAAAGTATAGACTCGATCTAGAGCTGATTATGAGATGAATGAGTACTGAATATGTGGTGTATATATCAATGGAATATTATGGCATTGAAAATAATCCTGTAATATACAAAAAAACTAGAGAACATTATGATAAGCAAAATAAGCCAACCACAAGTAACAACATGTTTTCTCCTATACATGTAATTTAAAAGTCAGAATTGAGCCTGTGAATGGTGGTGGCATGCATTTTTAATCCCAGAACTTGGAAGGCAGAGGCAGGAGGGTCTCTGTGAGTTCGAGGCCAGCCTTGTCTATATAGCAAGTTCCAGGCCAGGTATAGATACAGTGAGACCATGACTCAAATGGAGCAAAGAGAAATTAGAAGTGAATGGAGATGAATTACTAGAGATTAGAAAGGGGGAGATATGGTGGATAAATGGAGGCTGGCTTGATTGTTATATGCTGTATGCATGTATTGAAAAATCATGCTAACATCTTTACCTTGTATAACTAAAATATCCATTGATTATCTATCATTTTCTGGTTTGGGGTTCTCTTGCTTTTATAGCTAACAACTTGGGGAGTTCTCCTATTGTTCCATTTTTGAAACATTTGTAGAGAACTGGTTTCAATTTCTTATAATCTGTTTCATAAAAATGTTCAGCAAAATTATCTAGAATGAAGTCCTTCTTACATGGGAGAAGCCTTTAATTTATAAGTGTAACTTTCATAATTTTCAAAAACTACTCTACTTTCATGGGAGCTATATTAATTTTTGAAAATTATTATATTTTTGTCATTATTCTCAAATTCACTAAGTAAGAACTGTTTATACCATAACATTCTTTCTGTAATCTTTTCAATATTTGTAAAGATTTATTCCCTGGTTAATTAATAATATTGGTTAATTACATATTTGGGATTAAAAAAAATACTTGCTAGGAGACAGGGATGGTGATGCATGGCTGTAATCCCAGCACTCAGAAGGCAGAGGCAGACAGATTTCTGTGAGATTGAGGCCAGCCTGTTTTACATGGTGAATTTCAAGCCTGCTGTGGAAATACCAAAAACAAAAACAAATAAACAAACAAAAAAAAAACCTTTGAACTTTTCAAGGCATCAACTTGATTTTTTTCTATTTTTGTTTTCAATTTCATTGGTTTCCACTCATTTTTATTTTATTCTTTCTGCTTGTGATAGATTTGCTCTCTGTTTTAAATTATTGAGGAATGGGTATAAATGATTGACCTGACACATTTGCCATTTTCTAACAGATTCATTTAGGTGATATAAAATTTCCTCCTAGCACTGCAGAGGATGACCAGTAAGCTTTGATATGTTGATGCTCATATCCTTTCAGGTTACTGCATTTTTAAATTTCCTCTGTGGCTTTTTCTTTAATCCATGGATTATTTAGATATGCTGTTTTGTTTCCATTTGTTAAGAGATATTCCTGTTCTGATTCTGCTAATTAGCACTAGTTTGTTCTAGGTGTTTGGATGATATATTATCATATAGTATATGTTTCATTTCTTGAAGTTTTATGACAAGTAATACAATATGATTTATATATTCCCTTGGCATTTCAAAATGTAGATTCTTATGATCTTGGAAGAGAATTTTTTTTTTTTTTCGGTATGTGTATCAATGTACTGTCTGCATGCAGGTTTGTGCACCCGTGTCGTGCAATGCCGCGGAGGTCAGAAGAGGGTCTCGGATTCCCCTGGAACTGGAGTTCTCCTGGAACTGGAGTTTCAGACGGCTCTCGGCCGGCATGTGGGTGCTGGGGATCGAACCCGGGTCCTCTGCAAGAGCGGTCAGCGCTCTTAACCGCTAGGCCATCTCTCCAGCGCCGGAAGAGAATTTTATAAATGTTTATTTCATACCAGTTACAAAACTCCAAAATAAAAACGTTCCAAACATAAACAAACCACAATCTTCCATTAAATCAGAAGGCTTTACATCACTTCCTTTATAGATAGCATTTGCTTCCAAAACCAAGTTTAAAGCTGTTCAACACATCTCAAATTAAACTTCCTCCCTAACTTTTTCCTGAGACTTAACACATCATTAATATGTGAAAGACAGTGAGTCACTTTCATCAAGTTTAGAATGTTTTTCCTTTTAGAGCTTAGCATGTACTTCACATTACCCCTCTTGAAATATTTGCCTACCAACCATTTTTGCAGACAAACCAATGCACAGAGGCCATTAAAATTTGTAAAGAGACAAACCTCTCTTTTAAATACAAATCCACATTCTTGACACATTGCTCAATGCAGTCCTTCAAGTGACATCTCTGCTATTACAGCTGAGTACTGGGATCTGAATTCCAGCCCTAAATTATAATAGTAGCGATGGGACTTGCACAAGTTACCTAGTATGCTTAGTTTCAAATGAGGATACTGATACCATGAACCACAAAATGTGGTTCAGGAAATAAAACTACATAATATGCTGGAAGAACTCAGAATCAGTGTATATAAGCATAGAAGAGCTCCATGTCTTAAAGATGACTAAAAATCACTGATAACAAAAAAGCTATGCTTCCAGTAACATATGACATATACACAAATATCTGACAATGTGCGTAACTTGCAACTATTGTGAACATAGTAGAATAAATCTGACAAAACAAATAAACCTAAGTAGACAGGCCTAGTATTTCTTGGAATGTGGAAAAATCTTCTTTTTTTTTTTTTGGTCTTTTTCTAGACAGGGTCTCCCTGTAGCCCCAGCTGTCCTGGAACTCTGTAGACCAGGCTGGCCTTGAACTCAGAAAGATGCCGCTACTCTGCCTCCTGAGTGCTAGAATTAAAGGCAACTGCCCACAATGCCCGGCTTTTTTTTTTTTTTTTTTTTTTTGGTCAAATCTTCATTTTTTAAGTGTTAAAATGCTGACTCCTCCAACATCTTTACTATTGTGCCTTACGTGGCATAGCCCACAATACATATTGCTGTATTTCCTCTTTAAAAAGTAGAACAGCATAACAGAAGACACTGAAAAACATCCTTTGCGTGTTGTACTCGCAATTTCCTGAAAAGGCTTCTTACTTCAATAAAAAACTTATCTTTAGGCACTGACTACTAAATGCTTTAGAGATATATCATCCTTATCTGTATAATTTTTCATTTCATTATATTATCTTAGACCCAATATGTCCAAAAGGCTATTTTGAAATATGATTTATGAAACACTTCACTTTCTTTTCTAATAAACTTAGCAATCAGGTCTATGCTTTATACTTTCAGCACAGCACTGGCCACAGCTGTCTTTCTGTCTATGCACCTGCCTACCTGTCTATATAAAGAATCAATTTTGATGATGATGTTCATCCACATGAAGAATATACACATACTATACATTTTTTCTGTATTAGAATAACTGTATTATGAATATTAGAATAACTCTATTCCCGAGGTGACAGCCTCCTATAAGAGCATAACAGAAGCCTTCTCTCTATATTTTTTCCAAACTTCCCCACTGTGTAGACTATTTTTGAGTCTCTGTGAAATGCAAATGATAGTGACTGACTTTCTGGTACAGCAAATTGTCTTAGTAAATATTCCCTTCTTGGAAGACCTTCGCATGAAATGGGATCAGACACAAACTCCAGCAGCCTTTTCCCCACTCCACCTCCTCTCCCAACATTGGGTCTGGACTGAGAAGACAACCAAGGATCAGAGGCTCCAAACTTAGTTTCTGGGAGACTAGCAAGTTTACTCAGGCTTGCTTACAGAGTGAATGGGAGTTAAATGTCACCTACAGGTGAGGCAGTGATTCCCATCCCCTCATGTCCGTCCAGAGTCCCAGCATGGACTCCATGACCTCTGGCCAAGATGGCAAAATGGCAAGTGCCAGCCACTGCCACATGGTATCTCTTTATATGCCCTGGCCACTCCCCTTTATGCAGTCAAGGTTGTCTGGCTGGTTGGTTGGCCTTCTGGCCCCGCCCTCTCCTTTAGAAGAACCAGTCTAGTTCACAATCTGAGAGGTGGGAGTTCTTGGACATAACAAAGCATTAGAAGCATGAGAAAACCTTCAACATCAAAAATCTGTCCTTTTTAGATGACTGCCACACTGTACACAAGTTTTGAATAAATACCCTATGTTTACAAAAAAAAAGAATTATTCTAAAACAAGAACACATCACAGAAACATGGAAATTTTACTTGTCAAATTTTGTATTGGTTTGAATCTTCTTTCGAACAAAAGTATGAATTTCTTTAGGTAAATTTCTCAAGTACACTTTACCATTTGTAGAAATAATACTGGGGATTTTAGAATCTATGATGGTTATTTTACAGATCGTTACTAACCTAATTAGCAATTGATTCATCTAGTTATTTAAGGTAGTGTAATTATTCTTTTTGTTTTCTTGGTAAATATGATCATTATTACTATACTAACAACAGCTAGCACAATGATATGAAATCACATTTCCTTTTATGTAGTCTATGAAAGGAAATAACTATAGATTATAGCTTTCTGACTATAACCCTATAAAATTTTACAGAAAAACATTCTAGAAGAAATAACATATACTAAAAGACATGGATTTTTATTGAAGAATGAATATAAAGCTCACTTTAGAATCAGCTTCCTTTTTTTCTTTGGCTTTGTTATTTGTTGATTTGAGGTTGTATTTCAGGTTTTGTTTTTATTTAATTTAGTTTGTTTGTTTTTGAGATAAGATCTCACTATGTAGCCCTGACTGACCTAGAACTCCCTTTGTAGACTAGACTGACCTGGAGCTCACAGAGGTCAATGTGCCTTTGCCTAGCTAGTGCTGGGATTAAAAGCATGTGCCACCATGCTGAGCACTAGCTTTCTTCTTTTAAGGGTCAGCTACAAAAAGAAAAAGGAAAATAAACACCTCAGCTAAATAAAGTTCCATCATTCATGACTGACTTAACAATTTTATTTAGTTGTTTATTCACTGTCAAAAGAAAAGAAACTCAAAAAGGATGAAACAACAGAATATGAGAGAACTAAAGCATTTTTAAAAACTTTTATGTCTATGACTGTATTGCCTGCATGGGTGTAAGTCCTCTGCTATTATACATTGACCAGGGAGGTCAGAAGAGGGTGTCAGAACCCCTGGAACAGGAGGTACAGATGGGTGTTAGATGTTATGTCAATGCTGGGAATCAAATACAGGTCCTCTGAAAGAGCAGCCAGTGCTCTTAACCACTAAGTTGTCTCTCCAGCCTGGAGTAAAATCATTTTTAAAGTTACCCTATAGAATAACGTAAAGTCTCTACCTCTACCTTCCTCCTCCCTTCCTTTCCTTCTCTCTCTCCCTGATCTCTCTCCATCTTTCTCAATACAACTGAGTAGTCAAAAGAGAATGGAAGAACCCCTATAGTACAGGTCTATCACTGGACCCTAAAAATGCATCCAGTTACTTATGGATATTCTCAATTTGCAAACCATATCTGCCTTGGGGTCTCCTTGTCTCACTGTAGCCCTGCTGCACAACATGGCTTTCATGTACCACTGCCTCCTAACTCCAGATTCCAGCTTTGTCTCATTCTTTTCCACAGCAAACTCTGCTGCAGAATGGATGGTGGAATAAATATATTGAAACTGTTGCATTATTACAAGAAAAAGGGTCTCAAAGAATAAAAAATAAAACCAGCAAGAACCAGAGAAATGTGGACTTTCTAATTGGATGTTTAGAGTAGGGCCACTTGAGAGCAGTACAGCTAATTAAAAGAACACAGGCAGATCATTAAATGCCTTGCACAGACTGAGCTCAGTTAATAAAACTTTACACTCTACAGACTATGCACTCTGAAGAAGTAAAGAGTATGATGGCAGAAGATAAGACAAAGTGTCAGGCTCCTGGATCAAAGCTCCCCACACTGTTCAAGTCTATGACAACCTTGAATATTAAATAGCAATTGTGTTGCAGTTTCACTACAACAATCAACAACTATTTAACTGTATAGTGTTTGTGGGATATGGCAATTAGCTGGAAATTTTATTTTTTTGGAAATGTTTTTAAAAAGGTATCTGGAACATTGTTCTTTGTACTTAGGAAATACATCTAAAATTGCCATAATAAAGTTTTTGTTTTGATATTTTTTATTTAATTAATCTCTCAAATGATTCCTCTTTTTCATAAGTGAAACTCTTGAGATTGGCATGGTTGCACACACCTTTAATCCCAGCACTCAAGAGGCAGAGGCAGGTGGATCTCTGTTAGTAGGAGACTCACCTGGTCTACATTTGAAGTTCTAGGCCAGTCAGGGCTACATACTGAGACCCTGTCTCAACCTCCACCTCCCCGACCCCAAATAAAGAAAATCTTATGAATCACATATTTATATTTCTTCTGAAAAAGAGATTGAAACATATTCATTTCATCAGTTCTTAAAATACTGGAAGTTATTAAATACACACAAAGCAGGTCCTTGAAGTTCCTTGCAACTGAACCCAGGTGAAAGGCTAGGGAGCTAGGCTGGGATAATCACAATACTGTCATGTTCAGGATACCACGGTCATGGGTAACAATACCTAGGCTTATGAACTAGTTTTGAAGAAACACATAGATTTCGTTTCCATTCACTTCAATATGAATTAAGTGACAATTTTTTAAACATCTACTCAGTTTTGTACATAATTGAAATAGCAAAAGGTATCAAGGTAGTTATTCCTACAGTTTAGATTCTGGTGGGACAGATCCAAAAAGTAAAATTTCAGCGAAGGGGAATGTGTGAAATAAAACTTCAGTCAGGCATAGTGAACAGTGAAACTATGACAGAACTATTCTGATAGCTCTTTTGTACTCCACAGGAAGGACATGGAGACTGCATTTTCATCATTTAACATTGTTAGCATTTGACATAAGTACTAATTTTTTTTCAATAGAGAATATTGTCTTTGGCTTGGTTACATGGCCAAGATTTACCAACCACTGAAATTATTTATGTATCTTATGACTTCCCATTTTGAACAAATAAAGAAAAAATTACATAGACAATTGAAAAACTGTAAATTCTGCAAAAACTTAATGATTATCCAAACCTCAGAAAGCACACATCCAGTGTGGATTACATGAGCAAATTGACCCAAAATCAAATTCTACACCTTATTTGCATCATTATTCTTCTGACTTTTTATATAATTTTTGCTGACTCTACTCCATACAAATGCACAAACAGTTCACTGGTTGAGGAAGAGGGAAAATTAAAGTCTGGGGGCTCTGGGCTTGATTTTGCCTCTGTCATTTTAAATATCAAGCAAGTTACTTAAAATATGTGGCATTCAACTGTACCACTGAAATGGCAATGTTTACTTTGACACCTTAAATTCCATGTCTTAAAATGATTTTCATAAGCACAATCAACATGTATTGGATAAATTCATGTTATACCTTCTTGTTGATTCATTGTTTCTAAAATGTGTTATTTTCATATCTAGTCAAAGTATTAATTTTATTTTCTTAAGTTATAAATATCAGATTTCCTGTTCTGTTTGACTTAACGGTCATGGTATAGTGTAAATAATACTCATTGACAAACATATTTCCTTGACCCAATAGTCTGTTATATAGATGACTACTAACTTCATTGAGAAATTCCAGTCATTCTAGTTTATCCATCTGAAAATGATAGATAGCCTATGTGTGTTATATAATACTAAATTATACCCTATGTAAATTTCCTTTAGAATTCCCTGAAATATAAGACATCTAAGGTCTGGATAAAAATATTATTTGGACTTGAAAATATAATTATTAGCACAGACTAAGCCTCCTAACTGGCAGAGAGTTGATGGACAGTAGTTAACTAATCTGTATGGAAATGAAAATCAGTCTCTTCTAAGAATAAATTTTCCAAAATTAACTTTACCAATCACAAGGCAACACACACATACACACACCCCACTGTCAATTATTTTTATTCCAGGATCATCCTCCCCAAACATATTCTGAATTTTAAATGCTCTTAGGAAACATCTAAGTGTTCCACTGATAAAAAAAGATACTTAGTCGGGCGTGTTTGCACACGCCTTTAATCCTAGCACTCGGGAGGCAGAGGCAGGCAGATCTTTGTGAGTTCAAGGCCTGCCTAGTCTACGTAGTGAGTGCCAGGACAGTTGAGGCTACCAGGAGACCTTGTCTCAAAAAAGACCAAAAAAAAAAAAAAGATACTTAATTCTACACATTTTTTAAAGACATAATGTCAAGCCGGGTGTGGTAGTGCACACCTTTAATCCTAGCACTTGGGAGGCAGAGGCAGGCGGATCTTTGTGAGTTCAAGGCCAACCTGGTCTACAGAGTGAGTTCCAGGACAGCTGGGGCTACAAGGAGACCCTGTCTCAAAAAGACCAAAAAAAAAAAAAAAGACATAATGTCACTACTTTATTATGTGACACACAATGTGATTTTAATCAAGTAGATTAAGTGTGGGGATGAAACTTTGTGTGTGGCTTGAAGCAAGAACTTGTAAGACCTGTCCTAGGAGATCTCCAGTTATCTGATATCTCCGTGGGCATTCAGAGTTATCTGTAGCAGGAAGATTCGGGATATTACAATGATTCTTGCTTCCCCCTATCTCTGCAAAGTTCCAGGCCCCTTCCCTTGAGGCATTGAGCAAAATGTCACACCTCTAGTTACCTGTTGCACAAACTGGAGCTCTGCAGCCCACAAATTAGAACCAAGTTGGCTCACCCCTCCCTTCTGCCTGCTCCCCACTTCCTTGCCCAGAGCACAGTAGACTTAAATATATAGACCTCACTGACAGAAAATGAATGGAGTTCCTATCCTCCCTGGCTCTGCGTGTGAGTCCGTTCATTTCCACGGGTGATCTCCTGCAGTTTTTCCCTCCCCGCTTCTTGCTGGAGCGAAGCCTAGAGACTGTCGGCCTGCAGGCAGGAGACAAGTCCTGGAGCTGAGCAAAGAAGGGAAGGACAGCGTGTGGAATTTGGTCCCAAGTGGTACAAAGACATTGAACAACGATGACAATAAGTGACAATTAAGAACTCTGCAACAGGGGCTGGAGAGATGGCCTAGCAGTTAAGAGCACCAACTGCTCTTGCAGAGGACCCAGGTTCGATCCCCAGCACCTACATGGTGGCTAAGAACCGTCTGAAACTCCAGTTCCAGGGGAATCCGACACCCTCTTCTGACCTCTGTGGCATTGCACAACACGGTTGCACAGACCTACATGCAGACAGTTCATACAGAAATAAATTGAAGAAAAAAAAAAAAAAGAACTCTGCAACAATTCAAAGAACTTCAATTGGCAATTTGAACTGAGAGAGAAGTTTTGTTAGTGTTGAAAAATTGTTTTGTGCCTTATAAATCCAACATCAACACAGTTCATTATAATTTTTATAATCACTAACAATGAATAATTATTTAATCCTGATCATACAGTGTATAGATGCTTCTACAATCCATCTAAGAGATGAACAATGCATTATGCTGATGAAAAATAGATCCCATTATTTTAATAATCTCAGGCATTTATTAGTTTTTGCATACTCAAAGGACATGCTTGATTTTCTTAGTAAAACATATAGACTACTTTTAAATCTGATTATATTACCTTATTTGTTAAGATCTGTATCTGGAATTTTTGTTGTTAATTTTTAAAAGCTGCTTATTTAGTAATATTGACTGGTTATCCTAAGAGAATAATAACTAAATATGAAAAACAAAGTTTAATGGAATCATTTTGGAAAAGTATCAACACTACTATGAGTCTTATTATAGCTTTAATTGCTTGATTAATTTCTACTATTATCAAAAATATTGTTGAGATCTGCTATGATTCATTAAAATCTGTTTTAATAATTTAGCTAAATGAATCAAAATAAATTTCAGAAATATTTTAAATTTGAAAATTTAGGTCATCATAGCAAAAACATCTTTTTAAAAAAGGAATTATTAAACTTTTGGAGAAAATATAAAATTATAAAAGAGAAATTTACACTGTTGAACAAAAAAGTTTGGTATCATTTGGATTTGACATCAAGTTGAATGACCATTTCCAAGGGAATATGTAACTTACTTGATACATTTATAAAATATCAGTACAATAAAACAACTTATACAAGATGAGTATACTTGAGATGAATGTATGCAATAAATTTAAAAACAATATTTATGGTTTAAAACTGAATTTATGAGTAAAAAGAGGATAACACATTGTTCAGAATGAAAACTACCAAATGTAGAGTGGTAGCTCTCTCACTCCCAAGGAATGAGGAATATTATCAGAATGACATAGCAATAAAAAATGTTTTATTTGTCTAAAGCAATTATAGCTTATTAAGATCTAACAAGATCAGAAGTGTGCCTTAGACCACCTTGCACTGACAGAGTCGAATTCCCAAGGCTGGGTAGACTACAATGAATTACAATCTATTTCTCAGGCTTCTGGAGACTGGGGAGCCTAGCGTGCAGACCCAGCCATATAGCAAATGCCTTCTTGCTCTGTCAACTCCTGGCACAAAACATCATGTGGCAGAAGGACAAAGAGATTCTAAGAGAGAACAGGAGGAGTTAAATTACTATTTTCATAAAATCTACTTCTATGATAATGAATTCATTCCCGAGAAAAAGAACATATTGTGATTGCTAAATGAGAAATGTTCCCATAGGCTGTCACATCTGAGCACTAGGCCCCGGGTGGTGGCAGGTTGGGAGGTCGTGTAGTCTTCAGGAGAGGCTTTGATAGTTCGTAGCTTCACCCTCTCCTATTCTCATATTCTCTCCCCCCCCCCATTTTTGCTGTTGAAGATGTATGCTCTCGGCCTCCAGATCCTGCCACCATGCTTGCCACTTGCTGCCTTATCACCAGGCCATGATGGAATTTTATCCACCTGGAACCATAAGCTCCAATAAACTTTCTTTCATAGTTGCTTTCTGTCATAATGATATATAAGTAAATAAAGCCTTCCTTTTACAAGTTGCCTTCATCATGGCACTTTATCACAGCAACGGAAAAGTAACTGATACACACCACTGTAGTGACCATGAGGCAGTGCTATCGAACTGCAAATACTTCCTTCCATTGGGCCCATTCCCTTCCAATATTTGAATTTGGGGGGACACATTCAAGCTGTAGCAGGCCAGGATGGTTCATTTTAATTGTCACTTTTATTGGATTCAGAACCATCTAGGAGATGATGAGGCAAAAATTTCTGGGTGTGTCTGTGAGGGTATTTCTAGAAAGAATTCAACTGAACGAGCATGCTCCTTATCCCTATCTTATGGATAGAAACATCCCCAGGGTCCGGGGTCCTGATGGTGTACACGAGTTAAAAGCAGTGCACCAGCATATCCCTTCTCTTTCTTGCTGGCAGATCATAGGGAAAGCAGCCCTCGTCTACACCGTGTTTCTACGACCTTGATGTTCTGACCAGGTGCACAGGATCAAGCAACCATGGACTGAACACTGAAACTATAAGCAAAATAAATTTCCCATCTCTTCAGTCCAGTCCTTTTGTCTTGTACTTTGTCAGTTACAATTAATGATTAAAAGGGTATTCACTATGCCATTTCTGTGTACTTCAAATATTACCTAAATTGAAAATTATTTATAAAATAATTCATTTTAAGGACTTTGATAGACTAAGCAACATAAGCAACACGAACATGAAAAAGTATATACAACATTTGAGGTCTTAAAGATTTAACCATTTGGAAAATCATTAAGTTACCAAAATACAAAAACTTAAATGCAACAACACATGTAAAAAATGGCATTTATATTCATGTTTCATGGCTATTCCAAAAATTATTTGTGGTAAAATATAGATTCATAGCCGGGCGTGGTGGCATGTGCCTTTAATCCCAGCACTCGGGAGGTAGAGGTAGGTGGATTTCTGTGGGATCAAGGCAAGCCTGGTCTACAGAGGGAGCTCCAGGACAGCTGGTACTAAAAGGGAGACCCTGCCTCAAAAATAACAAAAAAAGGAAAAAAACTAAAAAGAAAAAAAATACAGATTCATCATATTTATAACTGCCACAATATGAAAAGTAAACAATCTTTTGTTCAATAGAAAATAGAAATAATACAAAACACACGTAGTACATTTTTATACTGATCTAGTTAATAGGTTTATATTTATGTTTATTGTTGAAAAAGTTTATTGGCAATTACACCCCTATGAATGAGGATGTGGTTCTTGGATGAACTTCAACATGGACCAATATATATGGTCCTGAAAGTTATTTAGAAACGTCAGATTTCCATTCTCTACAAAGCTTTGGTCTTGCCAGATGCTAGAGGCCATCTCTGTTGCTTTCTGGGTCTCTTCCCTCCATGCAGAGTGTGACTCTTCTCACAGATCTCTGTCAAATGACTTTACCTAGGAGAGATTTAGTAATACAAACTATCCCCACAGGATTTGTTCATTGACTTCTTTTGTCTGTCTGTGCCCCAGAACCAGCACAACAGCCTCCCATGAGGGCCCAAAAGATACAGGCTGATGAAATGAATGTACTAGAAATTCATTTTTTATTTCCTTCACAAGTAAAGACAAAAAAATAATAATGGGAACTCTTATGTTTTAAATTAGTAATTTTATTGTGTTCTTAACTACAGCTTCTTTCACATAGCACAGAATATTGATAACATCTTAATGAAGGGGTAAAATGCTAAGTGTCCAAAATTCAGGAAATATCAAATTTGGACAAGGAAAAACCTTCAGGAATAATTTCCTTTCCCCTCATCTAGTTAGCCAGTCTTCTTTCTCTAATGTTTTTGAAAGAAAATAAAATGACCACATATAATTTATTGCTTATTTCAAATTTATAAGATATAAAATTATAAGAGTAAAGTATCTTTATCCATATTTAACATGGAAAAGGAAACCTGAAAAATGTTTCCCTTTTATAATTTGAATATCAACTAAAATATAGTTAGTTTCTAAGCTTGTCAAACCATAGCAAGTATTTCATTTCAATGTTCTTTTCTCATTACCAAATATTGTACAAAGAAAAATTATTACTGAAATTCAAAAATATTTTAATTATGCTGCCTTATAAAGATCAAGAAAAAGTCAGCCATAAACCATTAAATTAGGCTAGAGAGATGGTTCCACAGTTAAGGGCATTGGTTACTCTTCCACTTGGTGGCTAATAACCAAAACCATCTTCTGATCTGAGTGGACATTGAATGAAATGGATGCACTTATTTTCATGCAGCCAATACAATCATACACATAAAATAAAATAATAAAATATTTTTTAAAAAACATTAAATGGAAGAAAACCTTTCCCAACTTTCTCTCAACTTTTCCAAATACACAGTCACAAACCAGTTTATTATGCCAAGTTAATATGTCATGAATATTTAATGAATGAAATCTAACTTTCCCCAAGTGAAGATATTTGCCTATACAATAGTGAAAATAATTTAAAATTTCAGGGACATCAAAGCAGTTAGATACTGACTGGTTTCAAAGACTGACATAAGGAATTATGATATTTGGCACAAGATTACATTTTTTTTTTTTTGTCTTTTCGAGTGAGACTCTCCCTGTAGCCCCTGCTGTCCTGGAACTCGCTCTGTAGACCAGGCTGGCCTTGAACTCACAAAAATCCACCTGCCTCCGCCTCTGCCTCCTGAGCGCTAGGATTAAAGGCTTGCACTACCATGCCCAGCCACAAAATTACATTTTTAAATAGCATATTGTTTCATGCATTAAGTAAAAAAATAAAGAGACTTTGAACTTAAAATAGTTCACTTTCTCTTGAGGAAATATTCTAAGGAAATACAGTTATTTAGAATATTAAAAAGGCATGTTAATTGGAAATATCTTAAGACAATGTTAATTTTAGTACATTCAAAGGAAGATGAGAAGTAACAAAAATCATGCCATGCTGTGTCACCAGAATTGCCTATACTTTAAATTCAAAATGCTTATTTGGTCTCAAGACCTGTTTATAGCAAGGAAAAACACTCTCTTCAGGAGGAATAAGGGAAATAAATGCATTTTAAATATATTTTAGCTACCTTAAACATATACAAATACATTATTTAATTTTCAAATTCCTTTTACATTATGCCATCAGGCACACACTTCACTAAGATAATAATAATAATAATAATAATAATAATAATAATATGCAAACCCCAGCCAAAATGCACCTCATAGAGCATTCACTTGCAGTCATAACATTACTAATGAGAAACCCAAATGAAATCATACTGTGGCTGAAAAAAAATTGTGTCACCTATTTTATAAGAAATCTAACACTTTAAATTAATCTTTTCATAAGCAATCAAAAAGAACTGGTGTGATTAACTCAATAATATAGTAATATATTTTCTGAAATCAGAACTTTCAAGCTTATAATACTGGTCTGTCTGTGTTTTATACTGCTCAGTATCTTAATATTTTATCAAACTATTATTTTAAGATTGAAGAAAGAAGAGATGTAACTAATGGCATAAATCAATATGTAAACCTAGAAAATGGCTTCTATGAAAAAAAAATGCATCCTTGTAGCCAATACAGGGCCAAATCACTAACTCTAGCCATTATAATTATAATTGTAATTCTATTAACATAAAGCATACATTTTAATCTATATGCCACTGGCTAAAAATGCTGTTTATTTCTTTCTTCAAAGAAATGTGTATTGATTACCTACCATCTGTGTGCATTTAATAATACCAAAAAAGTCATTCCTGTGTTTCTCTCTCTCTCAGAGAGAGAGAGAGAGAGAGAGAGAGAGAGAGAGAGAGAGAGAGAGAAGATTGTAGTCTACTTAAGAGAGATGGCTATGTTATTGACGAGCAAGTATTGGGGGACAAGAAAACTGATTTTTGAGAAGAATCTAAACAAGCAAATCATCAGTATGTGATAGAATATAATGCATTTGGAGCACATACAAAGGCATACAGGATTTAATGTGTATACTTGCTTGGAGGATTAAGTACAGTTTACATGAAAAGAATAAGAGTTACAGTTTAATAACAAATAATAAAAAAAAATGTTTAGAGGATAAAACGAGAATGTCTGTTTCCAAAATATAAACTTTCCTCCAGTACTTTTTTCCTCCAGTACTTCAGTAGCAAAGATGATAAATAATAAGCATGGAAGGTTTACATGCTATGGATAAGAGGGAGATAAAAGAACAGAGATGTCTTTAGCTAGAAGACCTGGCAAAACTTGAATGCTTCTGAGGTATGGAGGAGAGAACCTAGAGGCTGAAATGATGGTGTAGGTCAGGGATGGCTTTCAGCAGGACAGAGAATGCATGAAGAGAAAGACACCAGGAAAGATGACGAAGCCAAAATGGGACATATGCAATAGCAAGCGTCACCGGGACATATTAATTTAAATATTCCCTAGACAGTGAAATTTATGAAGCTGGAGGCAAAGGAAAGGATTCTAGGAATATGAGAATGAGGTATTTAATATTTAAAAGTACTATTTCTCGAGTTTATGGTGTCAGTTCCTCTCCTAAAAGAATGTGAATGATTTCATCTAATAAAACCATACTCTAAATCATGGATTTTTCTATTTTTATACATTCTAAAATGTTTATCAAGGGTCATTAAATGCCAAGACAATACATGGCAACAAACAGGATAGAGAAAAACCTTGCATTGGTGAGATATCTTTTCACAGAGCATTGACCTGTTCAGAATCATACAAGTGTACAATTAAAGAGCAAGATTAGAATGTGAATCCGGTTTAAGTTTGAAAGTCCCAGTCCTTGACACTCATGCCATATTATCTTGAAGTTCTACATTAGTGTATTAATTTTTCAATACCATAGTAAAAGATCATAAAGAGCATCTGAGACTATAAAAGAGACGCTTCTAGGATCCCAACAGGGTTTGCAGAGCTACTGCTCCAAGTTAACTAAGTAATATGAATTCAAGATGGTCCAAAGTTGAGGGGTTTTTTTTTATGATAGTCTATAGATACATATGCCTAATTCTGAACAACATTATTAAATCTAATTAAGAACGTTTCATTCAGTCATTTTGTTTCTATTTTTAAGCATCCATGGTTTCATTACACAATCACATATGGAATGACTGTTTAGTAAAAAAAGCACTGTTCTTTTTCCATAATGACAAAACATTTCTGAAACACATTTTGATCTCAGAATTTCCCAACTATAGTCTTCTAAAAAATGAATTATTTCCTATAAAAATAAGAACAAACTGTAATATGCTTGGTGTGGTGCTTTGAATGAGACTGTCCCCCATAGGCTTTAAGTATTCAGATATTTTGTCCCCAGTTGGTGGCACTGTTCTGGAAGGTCTTAGAAAGTGTGGCCATGCTGGAGGAAGTATGTCATTGCGGGCAGGCTTAGTGAGTTCAACAAGCCTTGCAGTTTCCAGTCTCTCCCTCTCCACTTCCCACGCTCATCAGAGGATGTGAACTTCGGCTTTCTGCTCCAGCTCTGGCCACCATGCGCCCCCCTCCACAATGGACACTAATTCCCTGGAAACATCAATCATAAGCCTAAATAAACTTTTCCTTTTATAAGTTTCCTTGGTCATGGTGGTTTTATCACAGCAACAGAAAAGTGACTAATACACTTGGGTAAACAATGTTCTGTATTGTAAGACTGCACAAAGAACTAAAATACACACCTAGATATTCATATGTATTTCACATCTCCAAAATAGAATTAAACATGAAATATTTTCAAACACCATTAGCCAAGGGGTGTGTTTTTATACAGCATCTCATGACACTATGTGTCACTAAAGTATATTTTTGAAAAAATATACAGTCTTGGAACGCACACCAAAGAGCATTTGTGAAACACAAATTAGAATCAACAGGCCTTAAAAAATAATAGAAAAAATAAAGTGAGGGGTATAGGAAGGTGGGGTAGATCTAGGAGATGAAGAGGGGGTCTGAATATCATCAAAATACATTGTATGAAATTCTCAAAGAATCAAGAAAATGTATTTAATTTATTTTTAGTTTTATGTGTATGAGCATTTTGCCTGTATGTATATATGCCTGTGAAGGCAAGAAGAGGGTGTCAGATACCCCGGAACTGGAGTTACAGATAGATGGTTGTTATCTAATATGTGGGAATTGGGAACTGAACCTAAGTCCTTTGCAAGAGCAGTCACTGTTCTTAACTGCTGAGACTCTTAAAGAGCCCCATTTTAAAAACAGCCTGGATTATTCATAAGGCATATTATCAGATTGCTTGGGAACTATTAGTAAATGTCTTTGTAGTGCATTATACATCAGAACATTGAATTTTGGTGGTTTAGTGCCTGATCATTACTGAGATATTTACTAGAGAATTTATTTTTATAAAATGTCTCAAAACATGTTCACTCATTTGTTTTACATGGCTGACCTGAAACTACATCAGAGTCTTGTATGAGCATTTCTAAGGAGTCCATCCACTTAGGTAATATTGAAAGACTAACTCTTGGTAAATGTTACTTTCTTGTACCCATGTACAAGCATGTAAGCAGGTTAAATAGTAACTATGTAGAATATTAAAAGTCTAGAATAGTAAGAACATGCTTATTTGAACACGAACATTCCGAATGTGGATGTTGTATATTCTGTTCATAGTTTTTCATGCAGAAAACAATCAAAACTTTTAACAAGCATTCTTGCTGTTTACTCAGTGAAAAGGTGTATGGTTTACTGGAATGTTCTAATTAGCTTTCCTTTAGAAGTGTGGTTCACATTGAGTACTTCTATTATTAGAAGAAACAAAAATAAACAGTTTCTGGTGTACTCTGAGATGAGGAGAGAAGCTTATGCAAACTGTTGATAAAAATGATTCCAGTTATGATAGTAACTTGGAACTGTGTATAAAATGTATAAATCTTACTTTGAAATGGTTGACAAGTACTCAAAATGAGAATAATTGTAATTCCAGTACATAAAAGGATTACCTTCATAACCATCATTGACTTATGACTTTCATAAACTATTAAAATCTTACATTATTTAAAAAAAGCCTAGAAGTGCTTTAATGAATATCTCTTCTTTCTGTGACTCCCAGGATTTGTAAATTAAGATGGCATGCCTTTTCACAGTTAATTACAAAACAATAGATGTTCTTATAAGATTTTAAAACTGCAACAGAGAAACCAAAACACTCAAAGTGTCCACTCAGGTCTTGGCATAGAGATCTGAGGTTCTGTTCATTACTGTGGGAAATTAATTCTATGTCTAGGCTACTTTTGTTTCTTTCTTTGAAATTCAAGATATATTGTACCAAACCCACACCATAAACTGAGCAAGCTACTCTGTGCTCAAAATAACATACAGAGACTCACTATTATATCTATATCTGCATCTCTAGAAAAAAGGAAAACACATGCAAAGTTGATAAAAATACGATACAGCCACTGTGGAAATCCAGTTTAAGGTAGACATTTCCAGAAACTCTGTACCTGGGAAAAGAGTCACCTCCCACCATGTCCAAAGGAAGAGTTACTCATTACTGTCATTGGCATGAATATCATACTCCTTGCAACTTAGTCAATGCACTTTATACATTAATTTTCACTGTACATAAAAGTGGAGACTAAGACATGATTTAATCATTTCCTCAAATGCTTTCAGCTATTAAAACTGGCCAGTTAATAGACGTATTTGGATAGATAAGTTGCTTCTATACTTCTGAAACCCTGAAGATAGCCCATTCTTAGAAACACAACCATACAACATACCCACATTATTTAATGAACCTTAATGTTTATTGGATGCCTATATTTACGAATTTGTAGAAATTAAAACCCTAGCAATTATCACCTGATAAAACATATGAGGAGAGCACAGAATAGGTCTCTAGTTCTCTAGTCCCATGAGTTAGATGCAGTATAGTAGGAGGAATACTGACCTTGCTCCTGAAGCAAACCTTTGTCATTTGATAACTACACCTCTCATTTTAATTCCCCAAATAGGGGTAAAATAATCCCTGTGAGAAAAGTGCTAGGTACAATGCCACTGGCAATGCCTAGTCAAAGACCTTCCATATCAGAATAATAGAGGTAGATGGCTGGTATCAATTTTCATTTCTAAACATAAACTGAATAATATTTGCACAAATCGCAGTTAGAATTATCTTATAACTGAAGTCTAAAATTTAAAAATTCTAATAATCAAAGAAATACTAGCCAAAAATAAAATAATCTTAGACTTCTAAATGAATGAATATTATTTAAATATTATTCAAGTATAGTGAGAAAAAAAATCACATATGTGGATAGAGTTGGTTTTACATACCAAAAGAGAATTTAATACTCAATTATCCTTACTTTTGATTTAATAATACTAGTATAATCATGTTTTCCTTGAGAAACAGTTAAAATACAAATACTTTTGAACAAAAAAAGTTCACTTTGTTTGAAATAGAATGGTTACAACAACCTAAATCCCTACAAAGAGGATAATATATGTAACAAAATATAAATTCATAGAACTGAGTAATACTTAGCCAACTAAATGTCATTGAAGTTGGTTAATAACAGAGAATGTGTTAGGAGTTCACTGAGATACAGAGCTATCATACAAAATACAATGTGAAATACTTTAAAATGCCTCAAAAATTAGGATTATTTGAGAAACTGATTTTTAATTGTTTAAACAAAATATCTCATTTTACAACCATATTTTAAGTGTAATTTAAGAAAAAAGTAACACCAACTTTCTCCTGAAATTGAATAGTTTTTCAAAAATACCAGGTTGTAAATATTGTTACTATAAAATTAATATAAGTTATCACCCTCTGCCATAAAAATGTTGAACCAGGCTATAAAGTTTCACCATAGAATTCATTTGAAACTGATTACAAGTACATCCCTTTATTAATAATTGAACTTGGGCTTTTCTTTTAGACTTTAGTTTCTTGTGTTTGCATGTGTGTGCATGCCCCTGGTACATCCTCTTAAATGCTGTTTAGTATTGCCTATGCTTTTTTACAGTATTAAGCACTGTTCAATGAAGTCGAGGAAAGACTATACATTGCCAAGCTGAAGCAGTTCACCTCCATCCACTAGGCCATCTATGAGTGTTTGATGGAGAAGACAGCAGCCACCACATCTACAAAGGAAAGAGCTACAAGGATCTGTCTCACCACTGAGTCTTAATCAGCTCCAAAAACAAATTTGTTGCCTAGTGACAAATACATGCTAGCTACTTCATTTCATTTAGATCATGCAGAATCATCTTGCTAAGAAAGCAAAATTATGAATCTAAGACTTCATTCAACATGAAGAAATATGTTTCTTGTTAAACCTTATTTTCATGGTAAAAAGCCATTTCAGAAAATAGTGGCAAAACCAGTGAAAATAAATACTGACTCTGGGTAATTTGGGCACCTTCTGGATTTGAACTAAGTGAGAATAATTAAAATTCAGTAGGTAAAGCTATTGCCAACTTAAGCTGTTTTTCTCTGTATTCTTCCAAATTCATCAAGACTAGCTCATTTGGGACGCTATACTGCCACCCTTAAAACTCCTTCCAATACAAGCTATGCCTCCTGTTGGCAAAAATGAGGCGAGAAAGAATGGTTTCTAGCTAACAAAGGTTAACTGATTATGGCACTATTTAGAGAAACTGCTCGTCAGACTGTTAAAAGCAAAGCTGGAGCTGATCTGGGGCACTCAAGGCACACCAGCAGCTCTTGGCACTCCTGAAGTGCAATGACAGTAATGTGCAAAAAGGACAGGAAACACCTTAGAGACAGGTGTGTTTGAGTACTGGGTAGGGGAGGAGAGAGCTGGTCTATTGTCCCTCATCACATGACAAATTAGGAAGGATCTCTTTTCGATACCACAGAAACAAAGGTGGAAAAGAGATGTGGTGAGAGGGCACTGTGGCACCTGCAGAAACACATTGTGCCTTGGTGAATAGGATAAGAAAACAGAGATCACAACAGAGTTAAATGTGCTAGAAAATCAACACAAATCACCAAGTTCTCTTTTATGGAATACAGTTTCTTTGTATGGTATTGAAAGAAGTGGAGCATTTGGAGAAAATCCTCTCTGAAACTAACAGTACAGTCATCAGCTCAGCAGAATGCTGAATAACAAGAAAAATACCACAAATAGAATGAAAAAATAGGAAACTAAATAAGGATCAAGGGGACATGCTTTCTAAATGAGAGAAACAAAGAAAATATTTAGTATGAACAGTGGGGACATGATGTAAATTAAGCCTATGACTAGAATTCATTAAACAAAAATCTTTACATTAGTGTATGTGCATATGTATATATGGTTATGTATGTATCAAAGTGTGTGTAGATACACAAATGCATACACAAATGCAAACACACTGTAGAAACATTCTTTTTAATTCATCCATGTTCCATTCCTCCAAAGTTTAAGGCATAATAATAACGGGAAATATTTGAACATAAGTCAACCAACTTTCATTTATTGCCTCAGTGTTAGACCAGTAAATAAATTGTAGCTAACAGCAGACACCAGATCTTATACCAACCGAACACCACCACTCTCAGGTAAAGGAACCCTAGTCACTTTGGTACATCAAATGTTCTGATCGCCTGAAATATGATCTTCTGAACTCAAAGAATTTACCACACAACAAAATAATCTGAACAGCAGATATTCTACAGATACCTGACCAGATTTAAAATATGACCTTACTTAAATCATCTAAAAGCTTGAGAAAACTTGTATTTTCAAATTATCCAAACTTGAAATTCTACACATTCTGGTTAATTCAGTACTTTATTCACAAATCTTGTTTCTAAACTAGTACCTTCAAAACATGATTAACACCACAGAAAATAAAATATTTTCCTGAAGGATTTTCTGACTCTGTATGTTAGGATCTCTCATTTCATTCTTCCAAACTGACGAAATGTTAACAATCATGGTGGGTCAAAGGCCAGATATGTTCATAAAGACAAACACAAATGATGCATATGTATATACACATCTATAAATGCACATACATGGGAAGTTATAAGCCTCCCTTCACTCTACATACACATTTTTGTGTTCAGAAAGTTACAGTTTTGTTTTTAGTGGTAAAGTTTGTTTTATAGCTATTTCAACATATGCATTGTGTTGACAACATATGGCTCCTCATTAAAGGGTATGATTTTTTTAAACAGCTTAAATAAATGCAGTTACATGGGAAAAACATAAATTACTGTCATAATAAATGCACAACCAAAAACTGCTCTTGCAAAACTATGGAGAAATTACATTTTGTTTTGTGTTTTACATTTATATTGGATCCAATTTGCTGTAATATTAAGAATTATTAACACCCACAAAGTGGGTGTTAAGAGAAAACAGTATATATCTATTTAAAAATGGATCTTAGCTAACATTATTCACCACAGCTTATGAGAAATGCCTGCTTAATCCTGCAGTGACAGAGCTGTCACATGGTGCTATGTAAGTCATGGCAACTTTATGTGTTTTTTTTTAAATAAAAAATAAAAAACCTCTGAAGCTGTTCTTTAAAAATTAGTATTCACAGACTACCAAAACCCAAACAAAACTTAAGCTTCAATTACATAAGTTGCCAAAATATTCAATATATCTGAATGACTTATAAAATCAATCACAGGGGAATAAAATTGTCCTTAAGTAATTTTGATTTGTATAAAAGCAATGGACAGATATTTTCCTTTTCAAATTATTCATTAAAATGTTGTTACTTATTGAGTGTCCCAATGTTAAATATAATATACTAATGACCTTATCAATTCATTCTTTTGTCTTTTTGAGACAGGGTCTCCCTGTAGCCCCAGCTGTCCTGGAACTCACTCTGTAGACCAGGCTGACTTTGAACTAACAAAGATCCTCCTGCCTCTGCCTCCTAAGTGCTAGGATTAAAGGCGTGCGCCACCATGCCCGGCTTCAATTCATTCTTTTACAACCAGAGTATTTGAAGAGATTCGTCATGTATATTTTGGTAATGTATGTTATGGAGGAAATTATTCTTGACTCCTCATAAGTAATGGAAACCCATTTATCACTTCCACAGTTCCTAGCAAGTACTCTTCTACATCAACAATAGACAATATCACAGACATATATAAAATATATGTAAGCCACTATTTTTACTTTGCAATATCGTTAATTTAGAAAATGTTTCTGGGCTGGAGAGATGGCCTAGCGGTTAAGAGCACCGACTGCTCTTACAGAGGACCCGGGTTCGATCCCCAGCACCCACATGGCGGCCGAGAGCCGTCTGAAACTCCAATTCCAGGAGAACTCCAGCTCCAGGGGAATCCGAGACCCTCTTCTGACCTCCGCGACATTGCACGACACGGGTGCACAGACTTGCATGCAGGCAGTACATTCATACACATACAGAAATAAATAAAATTAATAAAAAACAAAAGAAAAGATGTTCTTAACAGTTTTGTGCTCATAGTGTTTACTTTAAAAATAAAATTCTTACTTAAAATATATGAAAGATCTTGGTATACTGGCACATGCCTCTAATTTTATCTCCTGGCCCACAGAAGCAAAAGAGTCACAAGTTCATTGACAACCTGGGATTTCACAGCAAGACCTTGTCTCAGACAAATACACAGAAATGTAAAAATAATACAATATATTAAAAACAGTAGGATTATTGAAAATGGAAACGTTTTATCACATTTTTTTTAAACTTCCCACATGAAAACCAAACAGCCTGCCCAAGCTATTGGTCTTTAACTCATTAGGGACTGGGATCACAGTCATTTTAATTGTTTAGTTGGCAGCATATTCCATTTTCTTTCTTTCTTTTTTCTTTTTTTTTTTTTGGTCTTTTTTGAGACAGGGTCTCCCTGTAGCCCCAGCTGTCCTGGAACTCACTCTGTAGACCAGGCTGGCCTTTAACTCACAAAGATCTGCCTGCCTCTGCCTCTGCCTCCCAAGTGCTAGGATTAAAGGTGTGCACCACCACACATATTCCATTTTCTTACTTATGGTATATAGACCTATAAAAATGCAAAGAACAAGAACTCATAATAACATCTGGCTAAAATACTTAAATTTCTTCTAAGCTATCAATATTGATTTATTAAGTAGAAATATATATTTGTCTCAGAAATTTGGTCACCCAAATATCTCAGAATAAACGGCAAAGTCATGTCCATATGTAATGTATGTGTTACTTACCTCCTTCAAGTGGGGTGTTGGGTTAAATCCACAGAGATTACACACTTGTTTCTTGCATTCTGTACAAGCGTTGAAGTTGGGAGGTTCCTGAGAACCTATGTTGAGTTCAGTTTTACAAAGAGGACAGGATGATTTTGGTTTGGTGGTCTCTAGCTTGTGGGAAGGTACAGGCTTTTCCCGCTCAGCAGTGGGAGGTTTGCTATCTTTACCAGGCATGGGCTTCTTTGTTTCTAGTCCTTTCCCTGTTGGAGCTTGCTCAGGTTTGGGCTCTAGCTTTTCAGATGCAGGTGCTTTTGATTCTTTTTTCACAGGTGTCACCTTGGCAGGTGATGATGGTGGTTGACCTATGGACTTGGGTGGCCCCTGAGCAGCAGGAGGCTGTGAGGGGGTTGGAGCTTGCTTCGTGGGGGCAGTTGGCCCACCCGGTGGATGAGGTCCAGGTTGGCCTGCTGTGGAAATTAAGTTTGATGCCTGGCTGAAAATGGATGCTCCAAACCCAAAGAGTTTTCCAGTCACGGTTTCCTGTGGAGTTGTGGGCTGTGACTTGGGGGCATCCGTGATACTTCCCAGGCTCAGGCTGAAACGTCTTGACTGCTCCTGAGGCTTTGGCAGCTGCTGACTTGGGGGCGCAGTTTGGGCAGTGGTAGGTGGTGGGCCAGAGGGTGTTGGTGACCCTTTTGGCACTGGCTTGGCATCTGGTTTAGGACTCACTTTGGTTTGTGTTTTCTTAGGCTCTTCCTTCTTCGTAACTGGATCGACTTGCTTTGGATCCTGGCTTTGTAAACTGGGAACAGGATGTGAAATAATTTTCGAGTCTGATGCAGGCCGAGCAATAGCTTTAGAATCCAATGGAGTGACTTTTTCTCCTGTTGGTGGAAAACTCTGTGAGGGTCTGGCAGAGTCTGTTTTCACAGGAGGGGCTTTTTTCTCTTGAGCCTGTGACTTCACTTGTGAGCTAGGAATATCAGGTTTTGTTGCTGCTAATGAGGAAGACTCAGTGTCTGTGGGTGGCTTTACCAACTTGGGCTGCTTTGGTTTATCATCCTCAATGGCAGCCTTGACCTGCTCAGGTGGGGGCGCAGACGCCTCTTTGGAAATGTCTGGCTTGGATAACGTCTCTGCCACTGGAGGCTGTATGGCTGTAGCTGGAGATGGTCCCTGAAGGGTCTGCTGTTTCACCAGTGGTGGTGGCTTTTTAGACTCTGTCGCCTTTGCACTGTCCTGCTTGGGTGCAGGTTCCTTCTTGGGAGAAGCCTGCTGGGATGGTAGGGATGCTTTGCTGGCTGTTGTTGCCGGAGTAGCAGGGACAGCCTTTGGTTTGGGCTGTGGTGATGATGGGATGGAAGCCAGTTCACCTCCCAGAGCTCTTTGCATCTGACAATTTAAACAGAGCCACTCTTTGACCTAGAAATAACATAAAACAATGGCCACTAAGATAACACTGTAAAAACACAAACATATTTTTTAAAAAATGCTTGCTACCATATTCACACTGGCTTTATTTAAAGCACCAAATATAGACATTGTTTTACTTAAATTATATTAAAATTGGAAAGTTCAATTGTATGAAAATTATGAACTTCAGATACTAAAGCACACTGTATTTTAAGCAAAACACAAAGAGAAACTCAGCATGATTCTATTTGGCCTCCAATGGTAATTTTGTTATCTTGTGCTCAGGATTTACTCAATCAGATTAGTTACAAAAATTGAAAATTCATAATAAGCAGGGATTTTTCAATTATTAGACTCCATTAATAATATGTATATTTGGGGCTGGAGAGATAGCCTAGCGGTTAAGAGCACCGACGCTCTTGCAGAGGACCCGGGTTTGATCCCCAGCATCCACATGGCGGCTGAGAACCGTCTATAACTCCAATTCCAGGAGAACTCCAGTTCCAGGGGAATCCGAGACCCTCTTCTGACCTCCGCGGCATTGCACGACACGGGTGCACAGACCTTCATGCAGACAGTACATTCATACACATACAAAAAAATAAATAAATAAAAATAAATAAATAAATAAACCCCAAAAAATAATATGTATATTTTACTCCATTAATATGTATATTTTCTCTGCTGAAGGCTATCAACATGTTGTAGTTAAACAACCCACAGTAGGCTTGTCAAATTATGAAAACACTGCTAATTTCTTAAATTAGAAGAGCATTACTTCCCTGACCAAGTCAAAATACTAAAATGTGTGAAAACAAAAATTATTAACCAAGCTGAGTTCGAAAGATAATATCCTCTACAAAGAAGATAAATAAAATAACAACCTCTCTAATACTATATCATGATTTAAGAAAGAAAATATGATTTCCTTGTAAGTTTTAATACATTAAAATGAGAAATATAAGTATTTTTGATATTAGACGATGTGTATATTTGTGTATATAGCATTTAGAAGGAGGAAAATAGAAAGAAATATATTATTATATCATATATTATTAATTTAATTAACTTATAAGATTTATTCAAATTATATATGTTAGAGATGCATTATATGTATATACATATAGCCAACTATAATTGCACTTCATATTTAATTTATTGTTTACAGGTATGACGCTTAATATAATATATTCAAATATAATTTTTAAATATGCCTATTTAATACTTATCCTTTGTATGATTCCAAACAACTTTTGTTTATCATATCATATCTTAAATGTTATCAACATAATTTGGAATTTCGAGTAACCAGTGTTAACAGTTTGGAACTGAAGTTCTTGGTACAAAATGATATATGGTGGAAAAAAGCACATGCACTGCAGGCACCAGGAAAATGTCATGTGCCACAAATTATAAAATGCTGGCTTGCCAAACAACATGTTCTTTATTTTTAAGCAATTGCTTTTTGAAAAAAAAATTAATTATTCATTCCTAAACTTTATAAATCTGTCTTTATTTTACCTTTCTACAGATTTGAAGCATTTCACAGAATAAGCAACACATATGCAAATAATACTTGAAATCTTAGAGCAACCATGTAATGGAAATTTCTGCCAGTCCTTTTTGAAAGTCCAGCTGAAATGTAAAAGAACGTTCACTTCATCATAGCTCCTTGGAGAAATGAAATAGCTCTCGAAGTCCCACTAGCCACATTGTCCAAAAGCAATGGTAATTCTGCTGTCTTATTTTTTTCCTCATTTATTTTCTTCCATATCCTTACATAAGTGACTCATAATGATGTAGCCATTTATAACAGAAAATATGTCTGTTATAAAATATATAATAAATATTAAATAAGTGTATCCAAGTGAACAAGTTTAAGTTACAAATTTCTAGTGTCAACTCTAGAAGAGAACTATGTTCTCTTATTCTAACTACTATTATAACTGAAGTAGATGCAAAATGTAATCACTATTCATTCCTTTATTCAACTATTTATTGTATGCTTTGGACAGAGCACACTAAAAAAAGAAATTCCCTCCCAAGCAATTGCTGCATTACAGTGAGAAATCATAACAAGTTAAGGCATAATGTAAATCAAGGTTTATAGATTTACAAAAGAAGATCTGAAAATATTATAATAATTCTTCCATTACAGCTAGATTGGGTCTCCTTTTTATGCCTCTAAAAATTGGGAGGAGGGGTGTTACTTGAACTTACAAGCAAAACTGCAAGTTCCTTAGTAGTGTAAACACTGGGGCTTAATTCTATCAGTAGACCCTAACCTCATCTTGGCCAACTTCAAAATTAACATTCGAACATGACATATCTGATGTTTGATGCACATATCAGCTCTAGGAAATACATTTTATACTGCTTGTAGGTCAAAAATAAATTGTTTATTTTACATAACTGTTACCCACTTAGAAAAAGAATTCTCTTCTTAGCTTACCCTCTTCATGAAGAGATTTTGCTTCCCTATATTTTGTCCTTTCAATAATCTTCTTTTACTTTAATAAACAACACATGAGATATTTGATCCCTTAATATTTGACTTCACCAGTAGAACACAGGCTAAAATAATTTTCTATGGTCATCACAATATAAAAAGCTTTTTAACCTCTTAGGATGTTTTTAGAAAGATCCTTCTTTGTATTCTACTGGCCATATCTGATGAACATGGAAATGATTTTTATCTCAACACTGAAAAATTCTCTCACAGACATACTAGATTTGCTAAACACTAAGTAAATGGGAAAGCTCATGACCAGTATTAGCATCATTAACAAAGAACATCTTAAAGCCAACTTTGACTTTGCTGCCAGTTAAGCCTTCCATAACAGACTTAGAGAGCTCAAAGCAGTAATGATGCCACTGTCACCCAAGTTATAAATCTTGGTGTCATGTTTTCACCATAATTGTAATTATTCCCTAAGTAAGTCTGCACTAGGGTTGAAAGCTAATTCCCATTCATTCTTTCATGTTTCTAAAGCCACTCTCATTGGCCTTTATACTCAAATAATTTATACTTCCATCAAAAGTAATCTGTTTAAAATAACAACAAAATGGTTAACTCTAACTTTTACTATCAATATATAGTATTGTTGATATTGTTATGCTAGCAGTTAACAAAGTATTGCTATGGCCAGGTCCATATCCCTACTCTCCAGAATTTAAGCAGTTAATGCAAAGGACTTCTAAATAGAAGTCTTTCTAGTGACCCTTGTAGTCTATATGGCCCATCATAAACAAAATGTTTTAGTTAATTTGAATTCGAAACATCAATTGAAAACGTTTAACTATGTTTACATATTGAATCCCCACTGTTTACTGAGTCTACACAGAGGCTGCTATCTTTATTTTCTGGTTGCATACCATTCTCCCTAGGACCTTACTCTGTACATCTGGCTTTAGACAATCATCTCCCTGGGGATGCAAGCTGGAAAGAGTATCCCACAATTATAACATTTGCTAAGCCATAAAGTCTCATCTGGAAAGAATAACTATGTCACTTCTAAAATTAAATCCTTATCTCTAATTCTAAGCAGAGAGGTACCTGATATACTACCACCATTACCTCAGGCACTTGCTGCTGATTAAACGTGGTGACCATGGCTCTATAATATTCATCAACCCCCATTCTTCATGATTGCATCTTCAGTCTACTATAGGCAAAAATGACCTTAGATATTAGTCCTCACTTCCTCCTGCTTTTACAATGATTTTATGAACAACTTCCCAGGTAGCCTGTCATAAGAAGTACCCCTTCTCTAACACAATATTAGAATCACCTAAATCCACTTGATAAATGGTGAGGAAAACAGACTAGGAGGGTTTCCAACTGCATCATCGTGCCCTATAAGGGCTCTTACTTCCAAAGTGCTGGCATTAAAAAGAAAGAACTCAATTTTATTAAAAATAGATTCCAAACCTGAACTAGTCCAAAATTCTAGATTATATAGGACAAACATTAGACTTCCTTTTGCAAAGTCCATAAATGAAATTCAAGATATAGAAACACATTCATTTAATTAATACTCTAACTTGATTAGCCCTATGGAAAAGAAAACAAAGAAAGGCATGATAGTGAACATTTAGTCTTCTGAGTTATGCTACATAAATGGGGGTGAAAAGGTCAGAAAGAATTTCTCCTCATTCTCAGACCACTGTGTATATTAATACAGATCTGCATACAATTATCCTTGGAAACATTCTCCAGGCTTCTTTCTGTTGAACCTTTGGCACGTTATCAGAGCTGGGAAACACAGTAATGCAATTTCACTAGCTAAGGCCTTTGCTGAATAATCATGAATGTATTTAGATCCTTCAAGAGGTACCACTTGATGGTTCTACTGTGAGCATTACATAAAGGATGTAAATTAATGAGTGCTATTTTCAAAAATTGTACAAAATTACTGCATATCAAAAATTACTTTGATTTCAACAATAATTCACAATAGTCAATGTGATATATCTAATTAATAATATCAATTGGTAGACTTTAGGAACCCACAAGAAAATAATTTTCCTACTCATAAGTATTTTTTATTTTATTATCTTTATTTTTTATGTGTATGGGTTTATTGCCTGCATGTACGTAAGCTCATCCTTGTCAAGCAATGCCCATAGAGGTCAGAAAAGGCCATCAGATTCTGTGGAACTGGAATTTCAGATGGTTGTTAGCCACCATGTGGGTGCTGGGAACTGAACCCAGGCCTTCCGCAAGACCAGTCAGTGTTCTTAACCACTGAGCTATCTCTCCAGCCCCTCATAAGTATTTTAATAGGTATATTTTATTGAATTATGTGCATTTAATATAATTTAGACTCCCCTCTCCCATCCATATCCCCTATATTACTCCCTCACAAGATTTCATACATTCTGTCATATATGTTAACAAATACTTTTCTCAGGACATTCACAACATTTTTTATTCTTTGAGAATTTTATATATATTATTAATATATTTAGCATCCAAAATGAATGGAAGCTTCTCAAAACAACAACAGTAAAAAAATAAAAATAAAAACCTTTCACTTTCAGTAAATATAAAATCCACCTAAGATTCAGAATTTTTATAGCTATTAGACTTGAATCAATGGAACAACAAAAGAACAATTTCAGAAATTAGTATCTTTTTCTTTAATCATGCTTTCATTTTGTCTTTGTATAATAAACTCTGTTAGGTTTTATTCTTGACTCCACAACTAAACTTTTATGCAAACCATAAGACCCGAAGACACCATTCACTGTCTCAATTTATATATTTAAAGATACACTATCCCAAGGTTTTCTCCCATTATTAATTTCATTTAGATAAGCAATCTTAACTCCCTACCTAGGCTGTGGTTCCGCCCACTGTGAGTCCCTTCCTCTCCTGTTTCCCTAAATGCAACCCATCTTCTACATAGATACTGAATATCTCCATTTAACTTTTATTTTTTCTATTACTAAAGTCTTCCACTTCTGATTTCTACTTAAAAAAAATGCATTTTGATTAAAATATGTAACAGCTTTAAATAGTTTATAACTATTTCCTCCTGCTTTGTATCTAAACTTGAAAAGGACTGACTACTTCTTATTTTTACTTATATCTCTGTATTGGATACCAAGTAAAATTTAGATATTTAAAGATACGCTATCCGAAAGTTTTCTCCTATTGCTAATTAATTTCATTTAAATAATTATTGAAAACTTTGTGTCATTTTTGAATCCCATAAAAATGTAACTACACAAAAAGTCTAAGAAGACAACACTACAAAGAAGAATCCAAACTAAGTGCCACACAGAGATTGCACTGAGCACCTGATACATTCCTCCCACGGAGACTGAGGCTCTCAGCAGGAGTTTGGCTGCAGATGGCTCACTGTAGTGAGCCATCCTTAGCTGTGCATATCAATGCATAATTAATTATGAATAAAAATAGACAATAGCATTCTTTAAAATTGTGATAATATACTCTTCAACTTGCTGAAAAGTCTTAGTCAAAACATTCTGAAATTAAATGTTACTTCTCTGAAATTGTATGTATTTTCATTTTCTGCAGAACTATTACAAAACCATGAACATGTTTCATGAAAAATACCCTGAGCATGTACACTTTTCTTTTAATAAATAGAAACAACATTCATCAATTCCTAGAAATACCGTTTTAGGTCCCTACAAAAACACTAAATAATAGAAGCATGTTTCCTTATGGTGGCCTAAAACAAGGAAATCTGACACTGTCACTAAAGATCACTTTACAAAATAATGTAATTACATAGATATGGAAGAAAGTCCATGCTCTTCTGCAAGATGAGGAGGACATGGAATTAGAAAACTAAACTGACATACATTATACATCAAAATTTCTTCGGAGACTCTCAAACTTCCACATCTCAGTAAATTAACACAAATCTCAGGCTAGCAAAAACTTGTGATCCAATGGCTCCAATTAAACACTGTGCAATTATTTGAGCTTATTGTATTATCCTCCTATTATTTAATTTAAAAGCTGAAAACAAAATGATAAATTTCATTAGTTAAATGAAGCAAAGTTCTCATGAGCTTAATACAAAGACAGAAATATGAACTCAACATTGCTAAAAGCAACATATCTTTAGATTCAATCAGAAACTCATGGAATTAAGCCAGTCTCTTTGTATGTTGACTTGGGAAGTGATATACATTTTTGAAAATGGAAGATATACTTATATTAAATCTTATATAAAAAGTCATAGTTACTTAAGGGAATTTTAACTTCTTTTAGCTTTCTGAAATGAAACTTCATACAATATCTAAGTTATTCAAAATTTTCACAGATGTATATGCAAATATTTCATAAGATGAATTTCAAGAAAATATGATTTTTGAATTATGTTTCATGAGTTTTATGTTTTTTAGTTTTCAAATAAATTCTATCTATATTTCTCAATTTTTGGTAATTTTTAAAATTCTTCTTCTTGTCAGTACAAAGAAACACGGAGATTTAAATTTAAAATTTTTCTCAGCTAGTTCAATTACAGAATTCCTAACATCACATTCACATATGAAGAAGCATGCTTTACATAATTGAGTGTGCTGCAAAGACTTAATCTAGATACAAAACTAAAACCTTCTATCTGATGAACAAATGATACAAACACCATATTTCTATGAAGTAATGTAAAGTAAATATTTCATGAGACAAAAAAGGGCACAGAGTTGGTAAACTGTTTTATACTTAGGCAAGATCATGCATAATACATAAATATTTGTATATTCTACATTACAAACAAAATGCCACTTTAAATTGCTAAACTGCTTTCTGTTCTTCTAGATTCTGATTGCTATTTCTCACAGTAAGCAAGGTTATCACTTTCATAATCCCTACTATCAGATTCTGGTAGAGCAATGGGCTCAAAGCAGGAGCTCCCAGCTTTCCTGGTGAATAGAAATGACGTCATCAGTTTGAGACTTTTGAGCAGCAATGAGTTGTAGGAAGGTATAAACCAGGGTTGTTATAGAGCACATTTTGTTTCTATACTAACTGTTTTTTAGATTTAACATTTTAAAATAAACTATCAAGAATATCAGTTCCTTTTACACTTTAAAGGATATGTAAAATAAAATTCAGAAAACACATTTTCTGTAACTTAGAAACTTGGTAGTTCCTAACAAAGCTAACAGTCTAGTTAAAGACAATGTGGTCTCCTATGGAAAGATGTTAAACTTGGGGAATCACTAAATTTTCTTCCTTGCATGGGATCCATTGCTGGTCAATTCTGTGACCCTAAAAAACATATTCATAACCTCAATGTTGTTATAGACTAGCAATAATAGCTCTATCCCTAGTTGCCTATAAGAATGTTATAAAGATTAATTATAGTAATAATAAACATGAAGCTATAATTTTAATTTCAAAATACTTCCATGTTTATAGCCAGGTGTGACTTTTCATTTTGCCTACTATCATTTTAAAAAGAATGAAACTAAGCACTCCAGAAAATAAAGCATCAATTCAAGAAGCGGAGGCAGACAGATATCTGTCAGATCCAGGCCAGACTGGTTTACATAGAGAGTTCTAAGCCATCTGGGGCTACAGGGAGAACTTGGCTCAGAAAAAGTAAAAGAAAAAGAAAGAAAAAGAAAGAAAAAGAAAAAGAAAAAGAAAAAGAAAGAAAAAGAAAAAGAACAGAAAGGAACAGAAAAGAAAAGGAGGAAGGGAAGGGAGGGGAGGGGAGGGAGGGGAGTGAGGGAGTGAGATTGATTTTCTTTCTTGTGGATTGTATGGTAGGTTAGGGTAGGTTATGTTATTTTATGGTCTTTGCTTGTCTGTTCTTTTCTTTCTCTTCGCGGCTATCTCTTCTCTGCTCTCCATCCGCCTCTCCTCTCCTCGACTCTCTCGCCTCTCTTCTCTCTCCTCTCCGCTCCTCTCCTGTCTCCTCGCGCCTCTCATCGCTCTCCTTCCTCTCCTCGCCGCCTCCCTCTATCTCCTCTTCGCCACTCTTTTCCTGTTATGCCTTCCTTTTATTTCTGTATTTTTTCACTTCTTTTTCTCTTTTTATATTATGCATATAAGTGTATATAGTTGTGTTGAGTATATTGCCTGCGTGTTATTGAGTTACACCTGGTGTCAGCAATGCCGCCCAAGGTCAGAAGAAGGCATCAGATTCCCTGGAACTGGAGTTTGAACAGTTGTTAGCTGCCTTTGTGGTTGCTAGAAATTGAACTCCAGTTCTCTGCAAGAGTAGCCAGTGCTCTTAACCCATGAGCATCTCCAGCCCAGAGCGTCTAGACTTTAGAAAATGTGACTACTTCTTTTCAAAAAAAGCACTAAATGATAATGTCACCACAGGAACTATTTATTATGGCATTGCACCAAAATTAATGCCCTTTGTCTTTCAAAAATCTTAGGCTGGGGCTGGAGAGATAGCCTAGTGGTGTAAGAGAGCAATGCTCTTGCAGAGGACCGGTTCGGTACCCAGCACCCACAGTGGTGGCTGAGAACCATCGTAATACTCCAATATTCCAGGAGAACTTCAGTTCCAGGGGAATCCGACACTCCTCTTCTGACCTCTGCTTGCATTGCACAACACGGGTGCAAAAACCTGCATGCAGACAGTACATTCATACACATAGAAATAAATAATAAATAAATAAAACATTAAAAAAGAAAATTAATAAAAAATCTTATGCTTAGAATTATGATACTTTATTTCTCTTTAGACTTTATGAATGTTAACAGTTACAGAACACACAACTTTGCCAAACACTCTTAAGTGTAAAAAAAAGGAAGAAATTAAAAAAAAATAGAATGAAAGCTAATAAAATTTTTAAAATCGTTTGACATGTTTTCATTTATTTTATATGGGAGAGGTGCTACTGCATGGAATAGTTTCAGTGTGGAAGTCACAGAACAACTTTCAGGGTTGTTTCTTTCCCTTCTTGATGTTGGGTTCCAGAGATTGAACTCAGGTTGTCAGACTTGGTATCAAGCACCTTTACCCACCGAGCCATCTTGAGGAACCCATTAAAACTTTCAGAACACAAACCATCTTCTAATCTTAAAACATTAAGGTCTAAATGAAAGAAAGAGAACCACAGCACCCATCCTCATTCTGCTCCTTACATACCATAATCCTACTGGATTTAATTTTTCTCCATCAAACTCTTACCATCTGTTGAGCCATATGTTTCAGTTATTTGTGATCCTGACTAGAATACCCATCCATAAGTTAGAAGCTCCAGCCTGTTTAGTTCATGCCTATACACCTAGAATCTAGAACATTCATAAATCTGAGTAGATTCTAGGGGGCTTGAGAGATGGCCTAGTGGTTAAGAGCACCACTCTGCTCTTGCAGAGGACCCGGGTTCGATCACCACACCCACATGGAGGCTGAGAGCGTCGTGGACTCCAGTTTCCCAGGGGAATCGGACCCGCTTCCTGACCTCTGCAGGCATTGGCATGACAACGGGGGTGCACAAACCTACATGCGACAGTACATTCATACACATACAGAATAAATAAAAAATTATATAAAAAATCTTGAGTACGCCATATAGGCATATTTTTGGAACAATACAATTGGAAGGAACACAGCAACAAAAGGACTGTGAGCAAAGAACGGACTGAAACAGTAAACTTATTCCCCCAAAACAATAAACCTTGCATAGAAAAACTTTTAAAAGACTGAGAAAATATCAATTATGTATGGCAGAAATGCATGAACTCAGGTGGGGTGGGGGGGCATGGAAAGGGAATGAGTCCTAAATTGGACTGAGAAATAATCATATATCTATATCTATATAAAAAAAGAAAAAATCTATTAATTTTAAATGCACTTAAAATATTTTTAAAAAATCTGATGTAGAGTCTAAACAAAAGAACTCTGTTGGTGTTCCTTTTGCTTCTGTTATCTGGGGAAATTCTGGATTGACATTTTCCTGGTCACTAACCAAGTCCATTTTTACCTTCAATCAGCCCATGAAAATTTGAGTGTAGAAATCATTATTGATATATCCTTTTAAATCTTTTCCAGAAAGAGTATAGATTATGTCATTTATGTTATATTATGAACCCACATATTTTATACATGTTGATTTCAATATAACCTCAGAGACACAGTATTTACAGTGTTTCTACTCCCTTCGTGAACTGCTTCCAATTTTCCATTTCCTTTCCGAGGAACTCTTTATTATTTTTAAAGTATTTTTCATGTTATGCATATGAATGTGTTGACTGCATGGATATATATGCACCCATGTCAATGCAATATCCGTGAAGCTGAGAAGAGAGCAATCAAGAGTCCCACTGGGGAGGGAATGGGAGAAAAGGCCTGAATCTGGAATTGGAAAAAAATGAATGTACGAAATGAACAAACCATCAATAAAAATTAAATTAAAAAAAAAAAAAGATTACAATGGGTTTTTAGCCAGCATATGGGTGCCAGGAATGGAACCCAGGTCCCTCGAAGACCAGCCAGATCCTTAAACTTGCTAGCCATCTCTCAGCCCCCATTTCCCTAGGAAATCCTTTATCCCACAACTTCTTCTGTGACTGGTGCTTTATTCACATTATTCTGGAGTTAGCTCACCTCACCTTTAATCTTTTTTTTTTTTTTTTTTGAAAATGAAGATATTCAGGGAATAGATGAACATTTATGTACTCAGTTTTCCTTTTTTAAGAAGGAACTGAAGTTTTTCTTGGAATTGAAGTGACAAAAATCTCTGTGCTAAAACCGCAAGCCATGAAGAAAATTAATATCCTCTTTTCTAAAGGCTCTTTCCTCTACTACACCTCCATCCACCAGAAGGAATGTCTTCCTGTAGTGCTTAGCTGCAGGTTCCAGCTAAAGGAATTTTTTTTTTTTTCTTTTGGTCCCATTTTCGGACACAAAGGGTCTCCCTGTAGATCCAGCTGTCCTGGAACTTACTCTGTAGACCATGCCTGGCCGTTGAACTTCACAAAGATCCGCCTGCCCCTTGCTCCCAAGTGCTAGGAGTAAAGCGGGCCGCCACCACGCCTGGCGTTTTTTAAGACAGGGACTAAGCTATGTAGCCCTGGCTGAAACTCCCTATATAGGCAAAGTTGGCCTTGAAAGTGTACAGAGATCTGCCTGCCGCTTCTTAACAAAGTACAAATGCTAACACACACACACACACACACACACACACACACACAACAAAAACACACACACGCTAAATTCATTTACTTGAATTAGAAATAGCTGCAGGACTATCTACCTAAAAACTAATCTAAAGCACATTTTGTTATTAAAATCAATTTTTGAAAAGTTTCACTTGCAAATATACACATGAAAAGTCTAGGTGGTTTTATTACAGTTTTTTTTTTTTTTCTCCTGCAAAGGTTGTGATACGTTTTTGGTTTAATTAAATATCTAGTCGCCTGGCCTGGGCGGGGTGGTGCAAACGCCTTTAATCCGGCACTTGGAGGCAGAGGCAGGAGGATCTTTTGTGAGTTCAAGACAGCCTGGGGCTAACATAGTGAATTCAGGACAGGTGGGTTTACAGGGAGACCCCTGCCTCAAAAAAGACAAATAATAATAATATAATAATAATAATAATAATCTATTCTGTGCAAAATTCATGCATTTTGGCGGAAAAGCAATAAATAAATTCACTTTTTACACTACCATTTGGTTCATAGAGCATTCTATAAGTGAAGGTATTATTTTAGTTAGGATTGTACAATTTCCAGAGGAATTATGGGAATAATGGCCTAATCACAAGGATGACCTAAGGTGGTGTCAAAATGTGTCTTGCCTAAGGCTATTCACTGAAGGCAATAAAGTAACTAAAACAACAAAATGCCTTTTTCAGTAATTAGAAAGCAAACCCAAAGAGAAAGCCTGTATTGTAGAGATGAATTCCATTAATGGACCAGCAAGAAGAGCTGCAGCTCTGACTTCCTCTCCATTCCAAGTCTAGGCTTGGAGCCAGGGATCCTTAAGATGTACCGGGAGCATCTCCCATCTCAACAGCCTCCAGAGACAAAGTTACTTTAAAGACCATCCAAATCACATAGTGGCTGAGGTGTGTAAAGTATTCATCCTTGCAGGATGGGGAAAAGGATGGAAAATGTAGAATTCAAGGAATAAATATGTCTCTAAGCTTGTGGCTCGGCGCAGAGAGTTTCCCAGCGCTTCCTCCCCATATCTACAGTCATGAGCAAATATATTCCTAATTCTGATGATATTGTAACAAAAAAATCAGAGACTTTCTTCTAGGACTGTCAATTTATATTGAAACATCAAAGTATGCAATTTAAAATTATAAAAGAGAAGAGGGTCCATTATCTGTCCTTATCTTCTATGGAAAACCTGTGGACTCAGTGTGAACATTTGAGAGTAACTTTGAAGAAACAGAGAGATTTATATATTCATGGACACATATACATTCGAAATGGTAAGCCATTCTTCAAATTTCATCTGCTTCATCTCCCATAACAGAAACATTCATCCTCTTCCAGCTCTAACTTCCAGAATAATTCTGACCTCCAGTTGATTTAGGAATTTAAAGAACTAGCCGTGTGATGGAAAAGGCTTGAGGAAGATGACTTTCTAGGGTTAAGAATTATAATTCAAGGGGAAAAAATTAATGAACATTGAAATGAAATACTCTCATGGATAGTTTTGACCAGATGGCTTCGTATTGCTACCTCAGGACCCAGCAATATGTAACATTGTCTCCATGTAGAAAACAGTAGGCAAGTACACATTAAAGTCCAATTTCTTTAAAGTAAAAAAAAAATTATTCTTTGCAATAGTATTCAAACTCAAAACAATGTGATATATTTAAATGTGTCTCATAGAATCTTCAGTTACTTCCCTGAATAACTGAAAATGCATTAGCATATAATATATCACTAATTTTATAAGTCAAATGGTAGAACCACAATAACAAAGTGAACATGGCTTGTCCATGCTCACCTAGTTAATATAAGGAAACCCTTCTTCCCAGTTTAGTGAGGTCCTCCTCTTGCCTGGGCTCTAGGCTCCCTGTTCCTTCTGTGCCTATCCATGTGTATCTAGTATTCATTGCCCTTCCCCGGCTACCTCAAATAACAAACTGAGGCTTTTGTGAAGACAGCTCCCAGGCCTCTGATAGTGATGGTTTCATTCTCNTTTCCCTGTTGTTGTTTTTTTGAAGATCTCAATTTAAAAAAAAAAAAAAAAAATAAAAAAAAAAAAAAAAAAAGATTAAAGGTGAGGTGAGCTAACTCCAGAAAATGTGATAAGCACCAGTTTACAGAGTTGGTGGATAAAGGATTCCTGAAATGGGCTGGAGAGATGGCTCACAGTTAAGACACTGGCTGGTCTTTCAGAGACCTGGGTTCCATTCCTGGCACCCATATGCTGGCTAAAAACCATTTGTAATTCTTTTTTTTTTTTAATTTTATTTTATTGATGGTTTGTGCATTTCGTACATCATTTTCCAATTCAGATCAGGCATATTTCCCTTTCCCTTCCCCCAAGGGATTCTGATGCTCTCTTCTCAGCTTCAAGGATATTGCATGACATGGGTGCATATATATCCATGCAGTCAACACATTCATATGCATAACATGAAAATAAATTTAAAAATTAATAAAGAGTTCCTAGGAAATGGAAAATTGGAAGCAGTTCACGAAGGGAGTAGAAACACTGTAAATACTGTGTCTCTGAGGTTATATTGAAATCAACATGTATAAAATATGTGGTTTCATAATATAACATAAATGACATAATCTATACTCTTTCTGGAAAAGATTTAAAAGGATATATCAATAATGATTTCTACACTCAAATTTTCATGGGCTGATTGAAGGTAAAAATGGACTTGGTTAGTGACCAGGAAAATGTCAATCCAGAATTTCCCCAGATAACAGAAGCAAAAGGAACACCAACAGAGTTCTTTTGTTTAGAATCTACTCAGATTTTTTAAAATTTTTAAGTGAGATCTATATTAATAGTTTATTGAAGTTTTGTGCTTTCATATGATATTTCTCAGTCCAATTTAGACTCATTCCATCTTCCATGCCCCCCCCCCACCCACCTGAGTTCATGTATTCTGCCATACATAATTTGTATATTTTCTCAGTCTTTTTAAAGTTTTTCTATGCAGAGGTTTATTGTTTTGGGGAGAAGTTTACTGTTTCAGTCAGTTCTTTGTCACAGTCCTTTTGTTGCTGTTGTTCCTTCCAATTTGTATTGTTCCAAAATATGCACATAGGTACTCAGATTTTTTATAAATTTTTATTTATTCTTGTATGTGTATGAATGTACTGTCTGCATGTAGGTTTGTGCACCCGTGTCATGCAATGCTGCAGAGGTCAGAAGAGGGTGTCGATCCCCTGGAACTGGAGTTAAGGACGATTCTCAGCTGCCATGGTGTGGGTGCTGGGATCGAACCCGGTCCTCTGCAAGAGCAGTCGGTGCTCTTAACCACTAGGCCATCTCTCCAGCCCCCTAGAATCTACTCAGATTTATGAATGTTCTAGATTCTAGGTGTATAGGCATGAACTAAACAGCCTGAGCTTCTAACTTATGGATGGGTATTCTAGTCAGGATCACAAATAACTGAAACATATGGCTCAACAGTGGTAAGAGTTTGATGGAGAAAAATTAAATCCAGTAGGATTATGGTATGTAAGGAGCAGAATGAGGATGGGTGCTGTGGTTCTCTTTCTTTCATTTAGACCTTAATGTTTTAAGATTAGAAGATGGTTTGTGTTCTGAAAGTTTTAATGGGTTCCTCAAGATGGCTCGGTGGGTAAAGGTGCTTGATACCAAGTCTGACAACGAGTTCAATCTCTGGAACCCACATCAAGAAGGGAAGAACAGACCCTGAATATTGTTCTGTGACTTCCACACATGAAACTATTCCATGCATGTAGCACCTCCTCCCATGCATAAAATAAAATGAATACATGTCAAACGTTTTAAAAACTTATAGCCTATAATTCTAATTTTTAAATTTCTTTCCTTTTATTTTACACTTAAGAGTGTTTGGCAAGTTGTGTGTGCTGTAACTGTTAACATTCATAAAGTCTAAAGAGAAATAAAGTATCATAATTCTAAGCATAAGATTTTTTTATTAATTTTCTTTTTTTAATGTTTTTATTTTATTTTATTTATTTTTTCTATGTGTATGAATGTACTGTCTGCATGCAGTTTGTGCACCCATGTCGTGCCAATGCAGCAGAGGTCAGAAGAGGGTGTCGGATTCCTGGAATGGAGTTCTCTGGAATTGGAGTTACAGATGGTTCTCAGCCACACATGTGGGTGCTGGGACCGAACCCGGGTCCTCTGCAAGAGCAGTTGGCTTCCTAACACACTAGGCTATCTCTCCAGCCCCAGCATAAGATTTTTGAAAGGCAAAGGGCATTAATTTTGGTGCAATGCCATAATAAATAGTTCCTGTGGTGACATTATCATTTAGTGCTTTTTTTGAAAAGAAGTAGTCACATTTTCTAAAGTCTAGTACGCTATGGAGCTGGAGATGGCTCACTGGTTAAGAGCACTGGCTACTCTTGCAGAGAACTGGAGTCATTTCTAGCACCCACAAGGCAGTAAAAACTGTTCTATAACTCCAGTTCCAGGGAATCTGATCCTCTTCTACCTCAGGCTGGCATGTGCATGGGTGACTTAAAACAACATGCAGGCATATACTCAAACACATAAAAAATAAAAAAAAAAAAAGAGAAAAAGAAGAAGAAGAAAATAGCAAGAAAAAAAGGAAGCATAAAGGAAAAGAGTGGGAGAGAGATAGAGGAGCGGAGAGGGAGGAAGGAGAGCGGTAGAGGAGGGAGGACAGGAGAGGGCGGAGAGGGAGAGGAGAGGCGAGAGGTCGGAGAAGAGGAGAGAGCAGAGACGAGAACGCGAAGAGAAGATGAAGAGAAGAGAGAAGAGAAGCGAGAAGAGACCATCAAAGACAAGGGACCAGAACAAGACAAGCAAATCAACTAACACGATAAAAGCAGCAGAAACGAAAAGCACCTTCCCTAACACATAAACTCAAATCCACCTCCCTTCCCCTTCCATCCTCTTTTCTTTTCTGTTTCATTTATGTTATTGTGAGTTCAAGGACAGCCTGGTCTACAGAGTGAATTCCAGGACAGCTGGGGTACAGGGAGACCCTGTCTCAAAAAGACAAAATAATAATAATAATAATAATAATAATAATAATAATAATATCTAGTTCTGTGCAAAATTCATTCATTGTGTCTGAAAACAATAAAATAAATTCACTTTTTATCACTACCATTTGGTTCATTATCATTCTATAAGTGATGTATTATTTTCTTATATTGTACAATTTCAGAGGAATTGGGATAATGGCCTATCACAAGGATGAGCCTAAGGTGTGTCAACAAATGTGTCTTGCCTAAGGCTATTCACTGAAGGCAATAAAGTAACTAAAACAACAAAATGCCTTTTTCAGTAATTAGAAAGCAAACCCAAAGAGAAAGCCTGTATTGTAGAGATGAATTCCATTAATGGACCAGCAAGAAGAGCTGCAGCTCTGACTTCCTCTCCATTCCAAGTCTAGGCTTGGAGCCAGGGATCCTTAAGATGTACCGGGAGCATCTCCCATCTCAACAGCCTCCAGAGACAAAGTTACTTTAAAGACCATCCAAATCACATAGTGGCTGAGGTGTGTAAAGTATTCATCCTTGCAGGATGGGGAAAAGGATGGAAAATGTAGAATTCAAGGAATAAATATGTCTCTAAGCTTGTGGCTGGGCGCAGATAGTTTCCCAGCGCTTCCTCCCCATATCTACAGTCATGAGCAAATATATTCCTAATTCTGATGATATTGTAACAAAAAAATCAGAGACTTTCTTCTAGGACTGTCAATTTATATTGAAACATCAAAGTATGCAATTTAAATTATAAAAGAGGGTCCATTATCTGTCCTTATCTTCTATGGAAAACCTGTGGACTCAGTGTGAACATTTGAGAGTAACTTTGAAGAAACAGAGAGATTTATATATTCATGGACACATATGACAGTTCAGAAATGGTAGCCATTCTTCAAATTTCATCTGCTTCATCTCCCATAACAGAAACATTCATCCTCTTCCAGCTCTAACTTCCAGAATAATTCTGACCTCCAGTTGATTTAGGAATTTAAAGAACTAGCCGTGTGATGGAAAAGGCTTGAGGAAGATGACTTTCTAGGGTTAAGAATTATAATTCAAGGGGAAAAAATTAATGAACATTGAAATGAAATACTCTCATGGATAGTTTTGACCAGATGGCTTCGTATTGCTACCTCAGGACCCAGCAATATGTAACATTGTCTCCATGTAGAAAACAGTAGGCAAGTACACATTAAAGTCCAATTTCTTTAAAGTAAAAAAAAAATTCTTTGCAATATTATTCAAACTCAAAACAATTTATATATTTAAAATGTTTTCTCATATACATCTTCAGTTACTTCCCTGAATAACTGAAAATGCATTAGCATATAATATATCACTAATTTTATAAGTCAAATGGTAGAACCACAATAACAAAGTGAACATGGCTTGTCCATGCTCACCTAGTTAATATAAGGAAACCCTTCTTCCCAGTTTAGTGAGGTCCTCCTCTTGCCTGGGCTCTAGGCTCCCTGTTCCTTCTGTGCCTATCCATGTGTATCTATATTCATTGCCCTTCCCCTTCTACCTCAAATAACAAACTGAGGCTTTTGTGAAGACAGCTCCCAGGCCTCTGATAGTGATGGTTTCATTCTCTGACTACAGCACATTCAGAATCAAAAGATTTAGTTTAGGTTATACTTGCTAATTTACTAACTTGAGTGAGTCTAAAACTAAACATATCAACCATTGAACACCAATCTTCTTTGTTAATGTAGTAAAGAAAGCAAGATATATGCCTTTAGAATTATTTGGAAGCTTAAGGTTGCTAAAACAAACAATTATGTAGGATCTAAAACCCTATACAAAGCTGTAACACACACACACACACACACACATGCACACGCGCACACACAAACACTCTTGGACTATAACTTAGGGAAGACTCCATTACTAACAAATAATTGATTCAATCAGTATTCAATACTGCTTCATAATGTTTTAGAAGTGAATAATCAACATAAGATTATGTTAATAAAGGCAGGTTTCATGAAGTTGAATACTCATTACCCCCTGCTACAGATGACAGCAAAAAAGTAGGACCCTAGCCTGTCTCCTCTAACCAGTGTCCATATTCTCCCCATCATTCCAGGGGACCTAAACTTTTAATTTTATTATAATTGTGTGTGTGCGTGTGTTTGTGTGTGTGTGTGTGTGTGTGTGTGTGTGAGTGTGTCTTGTTTGGGAGTGTGCATGTGATAACTGTGTGTGCAGCTGCACAATGTGATGTTAGTAAACAACTTTCTTGAGTCAACTTTTTCCTTTCACCATGAAAACATAGAAACAACTTTCTCCTTTCACCATGTGATCTGAGCATATAACTCAGACCATCAAGCTTAGGCAGCAAGGACCTTTAATGCTTTTACCCACTAAGCTATCTTGCCATCCCTAGATTTATTCATAAATAACTTCAACACATTCTGCATTTTTCTTGCTCATATCTGAATCTCTTTCATGTCCTCCATCTGTTGAACTAGTACATATCCTGATACTCTCAATACAAATGCTACTTTTTGCAAGAAGCTTTCCTTAATCTTTCTCACAAGAATGAGTGCTTTCCCCTGAGAAATCCACAGTATCTGTTTCTATTTGTCACAGCTCTTATCAGCTGAGCTCATAATCATATTTACTTACAAATACAGGAATCAAGTATATTTTAAACATGTTAAGATCAGCCAGAATTGATGTTTTATATTTCCATCCCATAATCATGTAGCAGAATATCTTCCACACACTAGATATTCAAATACTCTCTATCTTCCAAACGATGGGTACATAAACAATATATGTGGTTTCGGTTTCCAACTGCATGTTTCTGACTAATGAATTATAACTGAAGCATAATGAATGTAAACATTTGGTGAAAGTAAGATCTATCATTCAAAGCCATTACCTTGAATTGTTATGAAAATGTTCTATTATGGGCAGAAATATAACTTACCAATTTTTAAAAGCTACACTCAGGCACACACACATTACTACTTACAATTTGATTTCCTCCATCATTTGAATATATAATATTATTATAGTTTTATATATATTTATAATAATATATATAGTTTTATAAAGTAAATAGTGGCTTAGTTCAACAGTTAAAGTATCCCTTGGGGCTGGAGAGATGGCCTAGCGGTTAAGAGTGCCGACCGCTCTTACAGAGGACCCGGGTTCGATCCCCAGCACCCACATGGCGGCCAAGAACCGTCTGAAACTCCAATTCCAGGAGAGCTCCAGTTCCAGGGGAATCCGAAACCCTCTTCTGACCTCCGTGGCATTGCACGACATGGGTGCACAGACTTGCATGCAGACAGCACATTCATATACACACAGAAATAAAAATTAAAAAAAATAAATAAAGTATCCCACAGTTATTTTGACTAAAAAACTAAAATATAATTTAAAAAACAAGAAGATATTGACATTTAAAATCCATGTTTCTCATACATTATAATTAGTACTTAAATTAATATAAAATTACTAATCCTTACTGTTGCTATTATCATAGCATGGATTCCATTTACAAGGAGAGTATATAGCCCTATATCTTAGGGATATTCAAATCATATATCCTTTATGGCCTGTTGTCAATTACTTCCGGAATTGTTCACTGACACAATGTATAGACTGCCCACTCAGAGCTGTGCTCCAAATGGACAGAATACATTTTCTATACAGTAGGAGACCTCAGATCTAATTAAATCTTAAAAAAGGGAGGCCACAAAGCTTTTCCTAGGCTCCCTTAGACCACAAATCTCTTCACATTCACTTATAATATTATCCCATCTTCATGTTCTCATTTCTCAACTCCAAAGAATTTCGTAGTTCTGCTGCACTGTGTTTTCAGTCTCTTTCCCTTAGAATGTCCCCAAATTTCAACATATTATTAGCTTATTTCAGACCTTTAACCACTAAGCTAATCCTAACTGACTAGCTGTGAATTCCTATATCTTGAATAAGAGTAAACATCCTTGTGATCATTTTTGTCACTGTTGGCCCCCTTATGAGCTGATGGTTAAGCAGGTTACCTAGAAGAGATATAAACCGAGAAGGCACACAGCAATGGCTGAATTCACTCCAATGACTTCGTGTTGTAGACTCCATTTTATGTTTTCAGTGACTCTCAGCTAATGAGGGAAACATGTCCTCGCTGGGAATATCAGAATCACCAGCAGGGATGGGGCATGCACAAATTGAAAACTCAATTTGTCAGCATTACAATTATATTTATAATTTGAAAACATACATCTATTTTTAATACCAACACGATCACAGTTGAGAGTACCAAAATTTGATGTAGGTGTGGGGAAGCATGCCTACAATTCCAAAATTTGGAAGGTTGTGGAGGGAGAATAGAAAATTAGAGCCAACCTGTGCTACATGAGGAGTTCCAAGTCAGCTTGGGCTGCATGGTAAACCCTATCTCAAGAAGCCAAAGAACTACAAACAAAGAAACAAATAAACAAAACATACAATAGTAATAGCAACATTTGGCAAGTGGGAGCATATAAAGCAGTTTATGCTAAACATCAAATAATGTCGATCTGAAACACAGAATGAAATAAGTTCAGGATCTTTCCTTTAATTCGTATTTGTTTTATATGTTGAATCTGCACAAGCTGTGGCAATATTTGGGTCTTATCATTGGAGATAATGCATTTTAAAACAAATTTTAAACAAAAAATTTTAAAATAAAAAATTTGAAATAAATTTTTAAATCTAAAAAGAACAAGAGAGAGAAAGGGAGGGAGGTATGGAAAAAAGACAGCATCCTCTTGTCATACGTCATGTGTAGAAGGTGATGATTTGCTTACAGAGAATAGAAAGGTAAATAAATGCACTCACCTCAGTTAAATGAGGGTTGGGATTGAAACCACAGAGGCTACAGACAGTGATTTGACACTCAGTGCATGTGTTAAAATTGGCCTTTTCTGGAACATGCAACAGAAGTTCAGTGGTATTGCAAAGAGGACAGATGGTTTTAGGAAGACCTTGCACTGGAGTCTGTGCTGTGGATAAAGTTGATGGTTGTACAGGTTTTCCAGTTACCATTTGGCTTACTGGCTTTGTAGGCTGTTGCGGCTGGGGCTTGGCTGGGGCAGGCTGTTGAGGCTGGGGCTTGGCTGGGGCAGGCTGTGGAGGCTGGGGCTTGGCTGGGGCAGGCTGTGGAGGCTGGGGCTTGGCTGGGGCAGGCTGTTGAGCTGGTATCTTTCCAGTACCCAGCTGCTGAGCTGGAGTTTTTGTAGGTCCAGTTGTTTTAGCAAGGGTCTGTGGTCCAGGGTGTTGAGCTGCAGGTTTTGCTATCCCTGGCTGTTGGACTGGGGACTTTGTTGGACCTGGCTGCTGAAGTGGAGTCTTTCCAAGCCCAGGAGGCTGAGCTGGAGACTTTGGCCCTGGCTGCTGAGACAAAGGTTTTTCTGATCCAGCCTGCTGGGCCTGAGGCTTAGCTGTCACTGGTGGTTGAGCTAGGGTCTTCGCTGGCCCTGTTGGCTGAGCTGCAGATTTCCCTGGCCCTGGCTGCTGGACTGTGGCCTTTCCAGGTCCAGGCTGGTGGACTGCAGATTTTCCAGGACTTGCTTGATGAACAGGTGTTTTGGATGGGCTCTGCTGGGAAGGTTTGACTGAGTCTGGTGGTTTAGTTTGAGACCTGGCTGCATCTCGCTGAAGTGGCAATTTTGCCTGGTCCTTCAGCGAAGGCTGGGCAGACCCCTGTGTAGGCTTTCCTGTGCCTAGGGGCTCTGACTTCATTTTTTCTGGTTGCTGGGAAGATACTGACTTGGGAGCGCCATCCTGCTGCTGTGGGGCCTTCCCTGGTCCTTGCTGTTTAGGAACTGGTTTGGGTGATTGCTGCTGTGAGGGAGATTTTGTGATTCCTTCAGATTTTCCTTGTTCCTTCTGAGAAATTTTTTGTTTCTTGATCGTTTCTTCCTGGGATGCCTCAGAGTCTGATATTAAATCAAAAGGATTGAATTTATTTACAACAGAGGAGACAGCACTTAAAGGGTTAACATCTGAGAGGAAACCAGGCATCATACTAGGCTTGTGCTCTTCCCTAAAATCAGTTCTGGACTTCGATTCTTTCAAGCTAATGGTAGAAGGACTCCTTCCAGGCAATTTCTGCTCTGACCTGAACGTGTCTGTAGTTCTACTTTTACTGAGACCAGGCTGAGTGGCACGCCCTGGGTCCGGTGGCTTTCCTGGTTGCTTTGGAGGCTGACTACTATCCAACTCTTGTTTCCTGGAAAATGAAAAGAAGAAATGAAGACAGTGGGCTTAAATATTAAAGCAATATGTAAAACTACTATTTTCTTATAAGCTAAAGTTTATGCCAAAAGCAATTTGTGTTGCAACCTAGGAGTGATCATAAAACTTTTAATGTATGTTATTTTTTGAATTGGTAACAATTTCTAACAAAGTGTTGACCATAAAGCTTCTTAAGGAATGATGAATATTTTAGATAGTTGTTTAAAATACTTCTAATGGGAACTGGAGAGATGTCTGAGCAGCTGGGAGCACTGGCTGCTCTTACAGAGGACCTGGGTTTCATTCCCAGCACCCACATGGTGGCTAACAATTATCCATAACCACAGTTCCAGGGGAATCTGACACTCTCTTCTGACCTCCATGGGCACTGAACAACAGGGGTGCACTTACATACATGCGGGCAATAAACTCATAAACAAAAAATAAAAATAAATCTTAAAAAATAAAATACTTATAATGAAAACTTATGTAAATATACTTACTAGAATACATAATGCTATAATTAAATATATGATTAAAATAAAACTGCATGGGGCTGGAGAGATGGCCTAGCGGTTAAGAGCGCCGACTGCTCTTTCAGAGGACCAGGTTTCGATCCCCAGCACCCACATGGCGGCTGAGAACCATCTGCAACTCCAATTCCAGGAAAACTCCAGTTCCAGGGGAATCTGAGACCCTCTTCTGACCTCCATGGCATTGCACGACACAGGTGCACAGACCTACATGCAGACAGTACATTCAAACACATACAAAAATAAATAAAAATAAATAAATAAAACTGCACCAATTAATGTACTGTCATATTGCAGTACATACATGATCATCTGTGTCTGATTATCAAAAATTATGGTCAAAGAAAATCCCCTAAATGCAAAGAGAATCAACAAGTAAAAAAGGGTCATTTTAAAATGTTTTGCAAAAACATTTACTTAATTTTGATAATTCAAACTTGTTACATAAAGCACACAACATGAAAGAAAGTATGAGTGAATGGATGTTAAGTGTCACGTTTTAGGGAGATGAGGAAGTTGATAATATATTCAAATTTGCTTTGTTCTACCTAGAAGGGTAACAACACCCAGCAAACATTATTCTTATCAAACTTTATAGAACAAACTTACTTTCTTGAAAAACAAATTCATCTTTTTTGTGAGACACCAATATTTATCTTTTTTAATAGTTCATTCATACTGTGAAATGTGTATGCAAAATCACAACAGGTGTTCAAAGAATCTTGAAGTATCTCCAAGATGATATGCAAATATTAAGAAACTAATTGTGACCCCACTTTTTTTTTTTATCTTTTCGAGACAGGGTCTCCCTGTAGCTCCAGCTGTCCTGGAACTCACTCTGTAGACCAGGCTGACCTTGAACTCACAAAGATCCGCCTGCCTCTGCCTCCTCCGAGTGCTAGGATTAAAGGCGTGCACCACCACTTTTTAAAAATACTATTACTGGGGCTGGAGAGATGGCCTAGCAGTTAAGAGCACCGACTGCTCTTTCAGAGGACGAGGGTTCGATGCCCAGCACCCACATGGCGGCTGAGAACAGTCTGTAACTCCAATTCCAGGAGAACTCCAGTTCCAAGGGAATCCGACGCCCTCTTTTGACCTCCGCGGCATTGCACGGCATGGGTGCACAAACCTACATGCAGACAGTACATTCATACACATAAAGTAAATTAAAAAAATAAAAATAAATAAAAAAATACTATTACTTTCCTCAGGTGAGGAAAAACCATAACAGCCTCATTCAGTGTTTACCACCTTACTTATTATTGCCATTGATAAATTATGATGATCTTATTACTGACATTGATATAAAGATGTATCAAATACTTTTTAAATGTTTCAATTCATACAAAGTATAAAAGGATTTGTTCTTTTAAAATTTCTCTTTTAATATGATCAATTTGGCTAATTAAAATATATGATCTTATGCCTATATTTAGCCAAAAGTCATATATGTTAGATCTATAAATAAGCCATTCTTTTCAACAATTAAGTTGCAATTAAGAGAGCTTTCCACATTATAACAGTGGAGAAAATTAGATAAGTATTCTGTTTAATACATGTCATTTTACATTTGGAAAATATATGCTTCTCTTTGAGAGAAACAAGGTTAAAGAAGCAGTGATTTGGTAGCACCTAAAATATGGGATGATCACAATAGAGTGCTACGTATTTTTATTCAATCTGACTTAATTTATTAGTTAAGGGCCAGTTACTTATTTTAAAATTTTGTGCTTTTCAATGAGGGAAATTAAGTTCTTCATAAGTCCCTTAATGTTTAAAACAAATATAAGGATCTAAGATAGTAGAAACAGAGAAGTTTTACTTACAACAAAGACTCAGAAAATAATCTTTAAGTGACAATGTATAGATGGAATGTTTTCCCAACTTAAGAAGATGAATAAATATAGCAGAGTTTAGCTCACTGGTACAGTGTTTGCCTGGAAGATGCAAGGTGTACTTAGACCTAGCACCACATATTAATACTTATAGTAATAATGAAATAAATAAACCTCTGTTTGGGCAGGTTCTTCCAGGAAGAGGGTTTGGAAAGGTAAACATTTTACTGTGTATTTATGAAACTTTCATTTAAAGAGACCTAAAATTAATTATTGGATTATTTTCAAAAGTTCCATGATAACTTTTGAAATACTGGGCTACATATTTCCATTTGGACATAATCATTTTGAATGCTTCTTTACAAGACACTTTATGTGCCCCTTCTGGACAGAGACAGAGCCACAGGACATCACTGAAAATGGGGTACGTTGTTCAGAATTTGATATTATTCTGGAAATGTTCTACATTAAGTTAGCATAATGTATACTCATTTGAAGGGACTGCATTATAGATGTTACTGTCTATAAGTAATTATTCAGAAATTATATTAAATTGAATCACTGTATATAGTCCTTGAAAGTTATCTTTAAAAAGAATCCAAATAAATCTATTCTTAATTTTGTTAAATTCTTTTCTTGAAAATACTTATCTTAATCATCATTTGTGATAGTTCTTCACTTAACTCAATGTATGTGTAATATAGAAAACAGAATATGAAATGTTTGCAGTAAGAAAAACGCCAAAAGTTAAAGCAAGAGCCTTGCACCACAAATTATAAACTGCATGGAGGTCTCTCAAATATTAAGTTGTGCTATGTTAACAAATCTCCTTGTAAGAAAAAGCCCTTCATAGGCACAATTTAATATAGGCTTTAATTGATATAATTATGTAAACAAAAGTACAATAGTGTAAGAGACAACAAGAAAATCACTAAGACAGCAGCTCAATGCCAAAAAAACTGTAAAGGTGCCTTAGTTAATATGATCTTGTGAATTTTTGTTTGGCATAAAATGATTCAACTAAAACAATGAACTAATATGCTATATTTGTGTTATACAGTGAACTGTGAGCTCCTAGAGGAAGAATACATCTCACACATCCTTCCATAACTAGAACCAAACCTGGCAACTAGGAACAGAAAATCAATGTTTGAAAATTCAAGGGATAAACAGATGATTCACAATTATCAAAGCAATGAATGAAAGCATCCATTTTTTTCTTTTCTTTAGATTAAAGTTTCTTGTTATTTTCTCTTCAAATTCTTCTAGGGGTCTTCTAAGACTTAAGTAGAGCCATTCCATATTCATTTAAGAACTTGGACTTGATCTATTACTCAAAAAAAACAAACAAACAAAAAAAAACAAAAAAAAAACAAAAAAAAAAACAAAGCAGTAAGACAGATGGCAACTTAGTAGGGAGGCACAAAGGAACACCAAAGGAAATCAATTCAGAACTATATATCACAAAATTTTTACAGTACTCCATTCTTATATTGCATATCTGTAGCTGTAAATATAATGAATAGAAATAGTAACAAATTGTTTTCCCTGAGTCAACAATGTTGATTATTTAGCAGAATTTTATCTGTAACCTGCCTTCTACTTCTAGCTGATAGACAATCAAGTTTAATTTCACATCTTTTTTCACTTTATTATCGTTATTCCCAGATTAGAACTTTTCTTTCATCAGTTAGTAGAAAACTATTTCAGATAAAATACTATTTTGGGCATATGCAAATGCAGGAGTATAGAAGCAGCTGGAATGAAATGCTTTTAATGTAACACAACAGTCAATTTGACAGTGCTGAGTCACATCAAATTCTAATAGAAATAAAAATAACTTTAGAAATAGCTATTCATTTTTTATACTAAAGAAAAATTTGAGACTTTGAAAGCTGTGAGAATAATTCAGTCATAAAACAAGTTAGAGAAACCTGGCCACCTGGTCTCTAATGGGAGAACTACTGGGAGAATTTCTACATCACACTTGTGAGTCTACATAAAGAGGAATATAAATGCATCAAAATAACTCCTAATGATGTATGATTCAACACACAACTTGTCTGTAGCCATAGCTGAGAGTCATCCATTGCTGATTTGAAATTATGTTTTATCTTTGTCACACTGTTTAATATTTAAAATCAAGCAAAAATATCACTGTGAATTTTTGAGTCATCTTCAAAATTACTCTCTATGACAGATAAGACAGGTATTATTAGCCTTATTTAGAGGCAAGAAACCTGAGATGCACATGGGTTGAGAGGTACATATATATCTGCTATGAATCATGTAAAATCAATAGGACAAGAGCTTAGGTCTTGGGGATGTCAATCTTCTCAAATTAAATAAACCCAACTATGCCCAATAAGCATCTCTTAATTTCCTAAAACTTTAAATATGTTGAACATTAAATATGCATATATTTAATGAAGATGATTTTAAACATCTAAAAAACAGATCAAGTGATTCTGTGATTATCATATATAGGGATCCTTTTCCAAAAGGACATCTTATATAAATCTTTCAGTAAAATAGAAATGTGTTGCAAAAATCAGAAATACTGTTTAAGGATAAGTAGCAAGCCTTTTCCAGTTGCTGTTTAGACCATAGATTATCTACCAATAACAATTCCAAAGTGAAAAAATTGTTAATGGGGAGCTTTAAAAGTATATTAGGGCACAAATACAGCCTAAAGTAACAGTTATATAGGCTTAAATATTTTTCAGCCATCTGCAGACCAGAAGAAATGCTAAGAATCTAAACACCAAAGATCACATTTGTATTTGCAACCAGTAGGCTAGACCTGTTGCATGTACATCTCCGGAAAAACCAGAGATCTGGTGTATCTTTCTAAAAGGCTAATAAAAGTACTGTGTCTACTTTTTATCCTAAAAAGACACATTAAAGGCACATTTGATGTTTTATCAATGGTTTCATGAAGTAGAGAATAACAGCTCACATTGTAAACTACTTAAGTCAATGAAGAAAGAAAGCTTTATATTAAAGAAATAGTCTAATACACTATGAATTTTAAAACAATAAAACATTTCATAAAACATGGTTAATTTTCACAATAGTGATTTTCTTTCAAGATAAATGGGGATTTTACCTGACAGACTTTACATGAAAACACTATCACTAAGCCACAAGAAATTTAAATTGCTCATACATTAAATTCATTATTTAACAAAATTATATGGAAGCATTTGCATGCTGGAGACTAAGTTAAAATGTTTTTGTTTATGAAGTAGAGCATTCTATATATATATATATATATATATATATATATATACACACACACACACACACACACACACACACAGGTTTTTCATATTTTCAGTATCTCAAATGAAAAGTGCATATTTTCCTACAGTTACCAAAGAAGGAATGGTTTCAGGACCATGGAAAGGGAACTGTTTTCTGTGAAAGGGTGTGAAGTTAAGGGTTTGTTTACAATAATAAAGGCAGGGAAAGCATGATTATACCCTCTTGGTACTTTAATTAGAAAGCAACTAATTCATTGGAAAGAAGCAAATGGAAAGTTAGAGAGGAAATGACTGTTAATATAACAGATTAGCTCCTATAATTGCCTGTGCAGATTGTCACATTTGTTTTTTAAGTGTATAGTGAAACCTGATTTTAAGACTAATACAAATTTATAAACTGAAAGTTACTTTTGCATAAAAAGAGCAATGGTTTAGGAACTAGCATATGCTAATTTCGAAACACATGTACAGCACCTGCTCTTCTGTGACCAGCCATCTGTATAATGTCACAAAATATTTCAGGGTGTCTCACTGAATACAAAAGGTAATATTCATCCTATGCCTTTTATCTAAGCAGGTCTTGTTCTCTGGGGACAGGTGGGAAGGGAGGACAAATCACTTGGGAGGGGGAGTTACGGGTATTGTTACAGGAGTATTTAGATATCCTTTTCAGAGCAAAAGACCCCTGAACGCTAAGGAGGTTTAAAGACACCGGTAAACACCCAACTCAGCTCTATCCATTTCTCGACAGGTTTGTGTTGTAGTAATGGAAGACTTCCAGATTAGTGAAACACTGGATGCGGAGGCGTCATCCTCCATGCCCACCCAAAAGGAAAAAGGATCAAAAAAAAAAAAAAAAAAAAAAATCACAACCTAAAAATCACAGTTCCAAAAATGCAACCCTTGGCTATCCCACCAGAAACTCTACACTGCATCATTTTTATTCCGCCCATCCACCATTAGGGAAATAAAATGAAAGGATGAAGGGAGGCGACATATATGTACCGCCGTTCTGGCACGTATGTGCACGGGAAGCGGTGCATATATGCCAGGACATCTCCATCATGCTGTGCGTGCCTGTGCATGGAAGGCGACTCCGCAGCGGCCGCGGGGACGCTTCCCTTGGGCAGCCCCTGCGCCCTTGACATGACAGCAGCGATCTGTCTCCTCTCCTCCTCGCTCAGCTGGCTCAGGTCCGCCTCCATGCCTGCCGGGATCCCGGGATGCAGGGCGCTCCCCGCGCCGCCAGCCCCGTCGGCGGCCGCCGCCAGCCCTTCGGGGAGCCCTTCCCCTTCCAAGCTCGCCTCATTCCCCATGGCTCGGCGGGACGCGGCGGGGTCCAGAAACCCGCGGCCGCCCGAGCCCCGCGAGCCGGGGTCCGCCCCAGGGCGTGCAGGTGGACGAGCACCGCGCTATGCGCGGGGCCCCGCAGCCCGGAGCGCCGGGCGAGCTCAATCCTGTCCGCAGGTGACGCCCGGGGCCGGCCGCTCCTCCATGTTGGACAGAGCCAAGCAAGCTTTGAGCAAGTCGTCTCCCAGATGCCGCCTCAGCACTGCGAGCGGAGAAGCTGATCTGAGCGCAGCCAGCCGGACGCCGTCGGCCCCGCCCCGCGCCCCGCCCCCTCGCCGCGCCCGCACTGCGCGTGCGCCGGCGCGAACAGGTGATGCCCGCCGCGCCCACCCTGATCTGCGTAGTCGCGCGATCCGCGCCCTCTGTACCGGCTTAAAGGCACCCGGGGAGGCAGAGGCGAAAGGCCAGGGAGGATAGCGGACAGTTTTTCAGGCATATTGCGGGATGCCTCAACTGAATTTTCACAGACTGGATTTAAGGGAGAGGAGGAGGAGGAGGACAGCAGGGGAGGTGTCTGTATCTCGGCCTCCTGGGATGTGTAGTTTCTTTTTTTTTTAAGGGATGGTGGGAGGATCTCTTGAGTTCCTAGGAAAGGACGGTTCAGGTAATAAACATGCAGAAGAAAGACCCCACATGCTTTTGAGGCAAATTTCCCAGCAGGAGATAAGAAAGACCTTTAAACTTTAAAACTCCCCCAGAACAATTAGATTAAAACTCTTTAAAGTGATACAACATTAAAAAAATTAGGTAAGAATTTTAAATGCTTATACCTAGCTCTGGTTCCTAAATGGATTACACCAAGGTAAAGAATTATGGGAAATTGTGCAACAAGGAATCTACACTAAAATCCAGATTGTTGAATGATATTTTATCAGCTTAATCATTATGTAAG
>VZQC01014081.1:77691-99705 GCA_009823505.1 Rhizomys pruinosus
AAAAAAAAAAAAAAAAAAAAAAATCACAACCTAAAAATCACAGTTCCAAAAATGCAACCCTTGGCTATCCCACCAGAAACTCTACACTGCATCATTTTTATTCCGCCCATCCACCATTAGGGAAATAAAATGAAAGGATGAAGGGAGGCGACATATATGTACCGCCGTTCTGGCACGTATGTGCACGGGAAGCGGTGCATATATGCCAGGACATCTCCATCATGCTGTGCGTGCCTGTGCATGGAAGGCGACTCCGCAGCGGCCGCGGGGACGCTTCCCTTGGGCAGCCCCTGCGCCCTTGACATGACAGCAGCGATCTGTCTCCTCTCCTCCTCGCTCAGCTGGCTCAGGTCCGCCTCCATGCCTGCCGGGATCCCGGGATGCAGGGCGCTCCCCGCGCCGCCAGCCCCGTCGGCGGCCGCCGCCAGCCCTTCGGGGAGCCCTTCCCCTTCCAAGCTCGCCTCATTCCCCATGGCTCGGCGGGACGCGGCGGGGTCCAGAAACCCGCGGCCGCCCGAGCCCCGCGAGCCGGGGTCCGCCCCAGGGCGTGCAGGTGGACGAGCACCGCGCTATGCGCGGGGCCCCGCAGCCCGGAGCGCCGGGCGAGCTCAATCCTGTCCGCAGGTGACGCCCGGGGCCGGCCGCTCCTCCATGTTGGACAGAGCCAAGCAAGCTTTGAGCAAGTCGTCTCCCAGATGCCGCCTCAGCACTGCGAGCGGAGAAGCTGATCTGAGCGCAGCCAGCCGGACGCCGTCGGCCCCGCCCCGCGCCCCGCCCCCTCGCCGCGCCCGCACTGCGCGTGCGCCGGCGCGAACAGGTGATGCCCGCCGCGCCCACCCTGATCTGCGTAGTCGCGCGATCCGCGCCCTCTGTACCGGCTTAAAGGCACCCGGGGAGGCAGAGGCGAAAGGCCAGGGAGGATAGCGGACAGTTTTTCAGGCATATTGCGGGATGCCTCAACTGAATTTTCACAGACTGGATTTAAGGGAGAGGAGGAGGAGGAGGACAGCAGGGGAGGTGTCTGTATCTCGGCCTCCTGGGATGTGTAGTTTCTTTTTTTTTTAAGGGATGGTGGGAGGATCTCTTGAGTTCCTAGGAAAGGACGGTTCAGGTAATAAACATGCAGAAGAAAGACCCCACATGCTTTTGAGGCAAATTTCCCAGCAGGAGATAAGAAAGACCTTTAAACTTTAAAACTCCCCCAGAACAATTAGATTAAAACTCTTTAAAGTCATACAACATTAAAAAAAATTAGGTAAGAATTTTAAATGCTTATACCTAGCTCTGGTTCCTAAATGGATTACACCAAGGTAAAGAATTATGGGAAATTGTGCAACAAGGAATCTACACTAAAATCCAGATTGTTGAATGATATTTTATCAGCTTAATCATTATGTAAGAATACAGTTTAAAGTCTGTGGTTTGTGGATATGAATATATCGAATATTTTGTTCTCACAAAGCCTGAGCCTAATCTGAGGAAACAGTCAACATGTGAATCCTCTTTTCCTCCCATCAATCAAAGAACACTGCCGGTTCCCAGGCAGTCCCCAGGATGGAGGGGTGAAGAATGGGACCATCAAAGGAGAAATAGTAAAAATCGGGATGCTGTAAATGGGTTGAGCATGAAGGGAAGAGAGACAGAGAGACAAAAATGGAATAAATAGTGCCTAACTAGTGTAAAAAATGGAATCATGTTCGTCAAAAACCCTACTGATACATTACACATATTTCTACATGACTAGAAATAAATAGTATAGCTATATATACACATATTTCTACATGAGTAGAAATAGTATAGCTGAAGGCTTCCATAACATACCAAGAAACAGTGCCAGACAGAAGAAACCTTTGAGTTGTTGGCCAGGGTAGTCCTAGAGATTCCAAAAATTATACAGTCTATTGCTGCAGCACTTGATTGGCTCCCATAATTGAAGGTAAGACCCTAGTGCTGAAAATAGGACACAGTTCAGATATGGGATTCGTAGCAATGGAGCTGGAGCTGACCTAGAAGCCACCTCCCCATGAAGGCTAGCTCTTATAGCTTTGGAGAACACTACACTACACTACACTACACTACCCAAGCTTTTAAGGGAAAACATGAATTGATGATTGAAAACCAGCTTCATGGCCTAATAACCATATCAATGATTGGCATTGCAAACTATACTGGGGCGGTATAGTTTGGGGCACTTTTATCTTGGGTGTAATTGGACTACCAACTCACTCAATGGGAGGAAATTCTTTTGTGGTGGTGTAAACATACCCAAATACACATGGCTGGAGAGGTCAACGATCTTAGAGAAAACCCTAAAGCTGTCACATCCCTAGAAAAAAATGTGATTTCTTACTATGTGCAAAATTGGATCCTTATATTTACAGCCAAGTATCACACTCCCTACTCATAAAAGAAGCTTCTTTTGCAATAGATGCAGACTATTACAGATTTCTACTACTGGTCATATATAGACCTTGACTGTGAATTACCCAAGCCTAAAGAGGCACATCTACAATGTAACCTCTACACCTAAGATTCATGGACCATAATAGAAGAAAGGGTAGAGAGAGCACTGAAGCATCTCACAATTCTCATCAATGAAGCTCCCTCATGCAAGAGAGGGTCATGAACACAAAGGATGAAAATGGTCCATGTAGAGAGTGAGAGTATGCAGAGTGTGGTTCCTTTGACAGGACTCATGTTAAACTCCATCCGCCAGGGCTCAGGGACCATTGCTGAAGAGGATCCAGAAAAATTGTAAGAGCCCTGGAGAAGGTACATGGTGGTATGGAAATAGCGTCCTACAGGCCCCTGGAAACTTACTCATATGAACTTACAGTAATAGTGTCAATATACACAAGGCCCATGGAAACTCAAGCAGACAAAAACCCAGCACAGAACTGTGGAAATGGGCAGTAAGCCCCAACCTTAGTTGAGGGACTACTGGCAGTTGATTACTGCTGGTTGAGGAAGAGATGATCTTTTTAAAGAGAGGAATTCTAAATAGGCTGACTAGATCTCACTGGATGAATTTGCACTGAGGGATTTCTGGGTACACTATGTTAACACACTAGACAACACAAGTAACAGAGTGTATGAATTCCAATGGGAAGGCTATGGACAAGTATCAGTGGGGAAGGGGTTAAAAAGATTATTAAGATTGATTAAGATGTTCTGTATGAAATCCATAAAATTTCATAAAAAGTTTACAAGAAAATACTTGTTGCTCCCTATTCATTATATAGTCACTCTAATTATTTTCAAATTTAGATTTCATCAAATAAGATCTAATTCATTCTGCCTGATATACTGATACACAGGAAAAGAGTCAAGTCCTCTAGTAATATGTACTTTATATCCATATAAAATGGTAATTCCATTGAACAGAACCTTTTCAAATCATTCATATCTCATTTTCCTAGATGGAGTCTAATGTAATAGATAATAACTAGTGTACAATGATAGTTAGCAACTAAACTAGACTAGAAAACATACCATTTAAGTGGAAGTGGATGAGTCCTGTGCCATTCATCCCAGGAGGAAACCAAAGCATCACCTTTGTTGTCATATATGAAATATGTGAACTAAGCTCTTTAGGATAACCGAAGTTATAATAGTATACAAATATAGAAAACTATGTAATCAAAATAGTTTTTAAGTATCTGAAATTAAGATTTTTTTAATTGTGTGTGTGTGTGTGTGTGTGTGTGTGTGTGTATAGGTCAGAGGGCAACCCACAGGAGTCAGCTTTCTTCTATCATGTGGACCTAGGGGATCAAACTCAGATTGTTGGACTCAAACTGCCACACTCACAAAAGAAACCAATGAGGGGCTACAGATTAACATGAAATTTATTTAATTTGCTGGTGCACCAGAACCCAATTAAGAAAACCAACGAATCAAAGAAGCGAATTATTGATGTGTCAGGGACGCAACCCATTCCATGCAGGGATGGGTGCAAACCCAACTGTCTGTTACAGAGACCTTTTAAAGACAAAAACCACAAACTAGAGGAATTTGGTGACATCATACATATACAATTGCAAGGCTACAGAAACACAATGCAAGCAGTGGTAACCTTTAAGCTGATTGGTTGTGTTTAGCAGCGTGAAGCCCCTTGGAGAGGAATGGTCTCCTTAGGAGGTGAGAAGCACTCCTACAGGGCTGGGAAAGTTCATCCTGACCTCAGGTAGCTATGAGAACTTGACCTGCTTCAACTAGAGAGTTGCTTAACTCTTTCTGACCTAGTCCTAACATTCCGCCCTTTAAGTTAGGATCATGACTCAAATCATGGACTCATCTGTAGTAATGGGTCTAAGGACTATGAGCTGGACTGCAGAGATTCTTTCCTTTACAAAGTTAACTGATGAGACACCTGGCGGGGCAGTCAGCTAACAACATGGCTACTAAGGTACATTTCTTTATAGGCCCTGGGTGGGACCTCAGGTAAGTGGAAGAGGTCATAAGATTGACAGCCTCTGGAGGAAGTGAACACCTGTGTGTGCCTTGGAGTTTTGGGAAACTCAGACCTAACATTTCAGCCTTTTGATTATAAGGGAATAGGATGCTGTTCTCTCTTCTGTATCTGCTTCAGAGCTGAGAAGGGATGAAGTCTTGAGGGAACAGGTGTCAGGCTGGAAGGTTAGAATCCAGTGTCCCATCTTGGCCATTCCAGTTGCCAGGTATTTTGGTCCACATCAGTAGTGGCCAGTAGTTAGTGTACAGTTTTTCTGCAACTAAAAAGACAAGCTGGTTAAGTCTTATGTGAGTGTACCAGTGCACAGACTTTACAGTACCAACGAGGGGCCTAGTGGGTGATTTAATGATTGGAGGGTCCCTATCTAGAATTTCCAGAGGAAGAGAGGACCTGTCTGAGGAATTTGGAAAAAAGTAGTTTTAGTAAACAGGGGTCCAGAATGAGAGCCAGCTTAACCATGACCTATTTCTGAGTTATTTTTTAGCATGGCACAGTAGATTTTTCACCTATCTCTATGGTATTTCTTTTATCATAGTTTCCTGTTGGGGGGTTTAAAAGCACACAGTTAGCTCAGATAAATTAGTTTTGGTGTTAAGGTCAGTTGAGGTTCTGGTCCTTAGGGTTTACTCGGGTCTTGTGCCTGGATCTCTTCACCAGTTCCATCTATGTGAGGACAAAGTCAGATCTCACTTGACCAGAGCTTCCCTTTAAAGTGTGAGGAATTTCTCCTCTATACTGACTTTCCTCCTTTGACTGGACACTGGCTGGATGAGGTCCTTTTTTATAATTTATTTTTTTATGTGTATGAGTGTACTGTCTGCATGCACGTTTGTGCACCCATGTCGTACAATGCTGCGGAGGTCAGAAGAGGGTGTCAGATTCCCCTGGAACTGGAGTTAAAGACAGCTCTCAGCTGCCATGTGGGTGTTGGGGATCAAACCTGGGTCCTCTGCAAGAGCAGTCAGCTCTCTTATCTGTCAGGCCATCTCTCCAGCCCTGGATGAGGTCCTTTTAAGTGAATTTCCAAGACCTCCCTGGCCTGGGATGACTGGTGACCCACTGCTATAGGACATGTAGAGAGGTGCTCATGCAGGACCCTAGGACTTAAGTCAACCTTAGAGAGTAAGGGCCAAAAGACTGTCCTTTTAAATCCCTCTTGCCAAATCAGATCAGAGCTTTAAGTATGGTCGTTAAACTTCCAAGAGGGTCAGTTGAATGTTTTCCTATATAACACATAAATAAAGCTTGAACATTGACTTAAACATTTTTCATAAGTTTTTAATTGCTGTTGCAAAACATTTGACTAATAGTGAAAGCTCATGACAGGGGCCTGGATGTAGTAACTGCAGCAGAGGTTAGGAAAGGATGCTGCTTATTGGTTTGTGTTGCTAGCTCACGTTTAACCTATTATATACACTATAGACATATCTGGCCAAGGATGGCATTGCCCACAATGGACTCAGAGCAGTCCAATGAAGGCAATTATTGAGGTTTCTCAGCGTGGGTGTGTCAAGTTGGCATTAAACCTATCCAGTAAAGCACACAATTTGTTTTTTAACATAGTCCAGGAAACAAACCCAAGATAATAAAGAAGCTAAAAATAATACCTTCTAGGACTATCTCAAATGATAGCCATGTTACTTGTCCCCAGATTTTGAATTACAGCTTTGAGAAGGAAGAGGAGAGGGACATTATCACATACCTCAGAAGGCAAGAAATGCTTAAATTAAGTTCACCAGAATTGGTTTCATGTTCTCATGTGATCCCCAGAAGTGAAACCTATTTTTTCTTAAAAATATTAAAAGTAACATGTGCCAAGTATAACAGATATATAGCAGAGTTATAGAAGCTAATGTACCAACAGCAAGTCACAATAAACATACAAGAAATTAAAGACTAGATCTGAGACACATTTAAAGAAAACAGAAACTATATTTCACTTTAAGTACAAAAATAGAGTTTATAATCCTTATCAAGTGATTTTTATCAATTGTTCATTCTATTAATCCACTGTGTCCATAGCGTGTTAACACTTTGTTTATCATTTTTGCCAACTGCAGCATTTTGTAAGCAAACCAGAATAAAGGACCAATTTTGGTTCACAAAAATGTGCAGTGTTCTCAAAACTCAACAGTTACCCATTAACACAAATCTCTAAAGCTTAACTTAAAGAGTTAGAAGATAAGTTTCACAGTAATGTAATTTTAAGTTTTATTCATATTTACCTTGAATATATTATTATGATGTTTATGTCACAATAGTGTTTTTTGGTGTTTACAATTTACAGTTTTAGTTTGTACATATGCAACCCAGGAATATGAAGGACAACTATTATTATTATTATTATTATTATTATTATTATTATAAACTATCCCTAAAGGAAAACAAATTAATTACCAGCCCATATAGAACTGTAATAATGGCACGAATTTAAAACAAATTAACACAACATGGCTTTTCATGTGAGCTGTTTTTAAAATACCAGTATGTGAATTTGGATATTTTATCTAACACCTACACCTTTATTTACTAAGAAATTGTGTATTAATTTTCTTTAACCATTTTTTACCTTGCCTCAAAAATTTATTGACTTGTGTTTTTCAATGAATTTTAAACTGTTTTAAGGGGGGGTGACAAACAGTATAAGCAAAACAAACAACTCCCATATTAAAGGTTGAATTTAAACCTTTAAAAGGCAGTTAGAACCTCTGAAATCCAAATGACTTATTTAGTACTCAGGTCTAAGACAATTTTTAAAACTTTTTGAATAAATTTCATTTTACCCTTGAATATCAAACCGCTTGGTAGTCACATTACCATGTATAATTAGAGCATACTAGCATGTTTAATACAATATTAGTAAGGTCAAAAGACAAACTAAATATTCTTTGCATTTTTGAGACAGGTTTAAGCTAGCATTCAGTTTTAAAATCATTTACTAACAGGACAACAGATATATAAAACATTTTAATTATGTACTCAATATGTATATCTCATTTCACCTGAGGCTGCAACAAGGTTTGTTGCACCCACAAAGGGATGGACTTAGAATTTTGGTTGTAAAGTTAATTTTTATAGACTGTCCACATGTTGCACAGCACTGAAAATCTCCATCTATGGAATACAATTTCTTTTATATGCTATAACCATATTATAGAATTCTGAAAAGTGAACAGTACTTTATACCCACAATCATACATAAGGTTTTAAAACTTAATTTTGGTGATGGCAGTTTATAAAGGTTGTACTGAGCAGAGGCACAGACATACGTTGTTATCATATACAGACATACACATTGGAGGAAACACCATATACTGTCTATCAATGGTCTGATAGATTCCTAATATGCTGTAAGTTTACTACAGAGTTGTTAACAGTATCATCCACATAGATACACAATTTATCCACACAGTCATACAAGAGATTTTCATCCTAGTGTTTATATTGAACAGACTCACATACCTTGCCGTCAGACATGTTTTCATTCTTCAGAGATGTCATTTAAAGCATACATACCCCTCTGTGCCTCTCTCTGTGCCTCTCTCTCTGTGTGTCTCTCTCTCTCTGTGCCTCTCTCTGTCCCCATCCCACCCCTCTCTCTCTGACCATGCCATGAGAAAAATAAATAAATAAATAAATAAATAATAAAGCATACAGACCCAATTGCATTCCCAAGGCTGGGGTGGCTAATACAGTTTTCTTATCATGCTGTTATGATGCTTTACACCTGTAGTTTCAAAACTATGAACTTATTGAAACATTTTAACAAGTGATGGAAAGCAGAATTATATATCCAATTTCTACTGCGTACTAGCCATAACTAAAGTCACAGTACAATAATTAAAGACAGTTTCACTAAGGAAGAAGCCAAAGAATGAGGTGTCAGGAAACATTCAGTCCTACCAAGGCAGTACAAAACCAAGAGAATTCAGCAATGAACAATACCAAAAAACACTTTAGACTGTTTTATTGGAGGGAAGAGATTACAGTTTACAGGTATCCAGGGAAAGTCGTGTGCCACTGTTAATTGGTCTCTGGTCAGAGGGATGACAGCGCAGCTGTCAAAATCCTGGCTAAGTAAGAAAAAATAAAACAAATATCCGGAAAACAGCCTGAGAGGAAACAGAAGTTGGAATACCTGCAACTTTAAGAGTTTAATTTGGAGATCAAATCCAGTCTTAACAGATAACAAATAAAACCTTTAGATAATCAGTTTATAATTTTTCTCTGTAGGAAATTAGGAACCTGGGTTTAAATCAGGCCTTTGAAAAAGTTTAAGAGGCATGCAAAAGTAAACTTAATTTTTGTGCATAATACAGAGTGAAAGAACTTAAGTGACCACTTTTAACTGAAACCAACACAGAAAAACACACATGACATGAATCTCAGACACATGGGAGAACAGTTAACACAGAGACAGCTGGCACAGTCACATGACTTAATTGAACAATGAGAGATTCTTTTTTTTAAAAAAATCTCATAGAATAACTTGATGTCAAGGCACAGAAAGCTCTCAGTTTTCCAGTCTGCTGAACACCTTGGCTGTGCAGGGCTGTGGAACCATTAATTTTTCATTGTCACATTTACACACAATCCTTTAGAGTTTAAGACATTTTTCAGTTAACTGCATTCTGTATTCAAAGCCCCCAAATGCTGAGTTGATTTCATTAAATGCCTGTTCCACCTTAACTTACAGTCCTATTAAGGAGGGCCAGCTGCCTGGCATCTTACTATGATGGATCTTGTATTTCTAGGGGAGTGGAGCAGTGGAAGCTCTGGCTGCTTGGAGCTTACAGCATGGGCCCTCTGTGTATATGCTTGCCTGCACAGGAGAGAGGGGAGTAGGGGTTTAGAAGAAGATTGTCCCATGTTAGAATTGAAGTACAGAAGAACAGAAACAAAAATGGTAATGAGGAGAAAAACACAAAGACCACAAATCAAATGAACACAGTGAGGACACAGAAGGGACGCAGACTGCAGGGGCTGACCAGAACCAGGGAGATGGACCCACTGTCCATGTCCCCAAATCAGGGGGCTGGAACACACTGTCCATGCCCCCAAACCAGGGGGCTGTACCCACTGTCCATGCCCCCAAACCGAATACCAGACCATCCCTGAGTCTAGTAAAAGGTGAATTCCTGATTCACCTCCCAAAGAGTTGTAGCATCCTTCTCTCATGCCCAGAGGAACTAGTCACATCTGACCTTCCTCTAAGGCAGTAGCCCTGGCACAACAGAAACAGAAAACTGAAACCAAAACAGGAGTGTACACTTGGTACCTTTCAAAGTGCTTTATTCTCCAAGGCCTGCATCCAGAGGCCCCTCAAGGTGGAGAGGGCATATCTTGGTGGAACCTCCAGATGTTGGACTCAAACTGCCACACTCACAAAAGAAACCAATGAGGGGCTACAGATTAATATGAAATTTATTTAATTTGCTGGTGCACCAGAACCCAGTTAAGAAGCAAATTATTGATGTGTCACGGATACAACCCATTCCATGCAGGGATGGGTGCAACCCCAACTGTCTGTTACAGAGACATTTTAAAGACAAAAACCACAAAGTAGAGGAATTTGGTGACATCATACATACACAATTGCAAGGCTATAGAAACACAATGCAAGTAGTGGTGACCTTTAAACTGATTGGTTGTGTTTAGCAGCGTGAAGCCCCTTGGAGAGGAATGGTCTCCTTAGGGGGTGAGAAGCACTCCTACAGGGCTGGGAAAGTTCATCCTGACCTCAGGTAGCTATGGGAACTAGACCTGCTTCAACTAGAGAGTTGCTTAACTCTGATCTAGTCCAAACAAGATCACCAAGGTTTTTTAAATATCTTATTTATTATTTTGATGTTTATGTGTATGAGTTTACTTATTGTATACATGTAAGTGCTCCCATATCATGCAATCCACACAGAAAAAGGCACCAGATACCCTGGAACTGGAGTTATGGATAGTTGTTAGCTGTATTGTGGGTTCTGAGAATCGAACCTGGGTCCTCTGCAAGAGCAGTCAGTGCACCTAATCACTGAGTCATCTCAAGCTAAAGATCACCAGGTTTAATTCTTACATTGTAACTAGCAATTGTTTTCTTTCATAATTATTCCAAAGTAAATCTCCAATTGGGAAGAGGAAATCACTTTTATTGAAAATTTTTCCTACAGATGTTTTTAGTTATAATTTAGGTTTTTTACTTGATTTTTTAAATTTTTATTTATTTGTTTATTATTTTTTTATGTGTATGAGTGTACTGTCTGCATGTAGGTTGGTGCATCCGTGTCATGCAATGCCACGGAGGTCAGAAGAGGGCATCAGATTGCCCTGGAACTGGAGTTAAAGATGGTTCTTAGCCACCATGTGGGTGCTGGGAATCAAACCCAGGTCTTCTGCAAGAGCAGTCAGTGTGGCTCTCCTAACCACTGATCCATCTCACCAGCCCCTAGTTTTGTTACTTGAAAATGGATTAATAAAAATATGTGTTTTGACAAGTGTGGGGGTGCACGACTTTGATCCCAGCACTCAGGATGCACAGGCAGGTGGGTCTCTGTGAGTTTGAGGCCAGCCTGGTCTTCATAGTGAGTTCCAGGACAGCTGGGGTTACAGGGAGACCCTGTCTCAAAAAGACAAAAAGAAAACAACTATGCTTTAACTTTGGTGATTGAGCATTGTTATATTTTCCAACTTATGACTGATCTTTAGCACCCATATTTTTTTTTCAAAGATGGAAAATGTCTGCATGTCTTCCTCATGATTTTTGTTTGTTTTCTTTCTGAAACAGGGTCTCACTATTCAGCTATGAACTAACAGTCCTGCCTCAGCCATCCAATTGCTTGGGATTACAGGCATGCGCCTGAGCCCAGCTTCATCACCTTTTCTTTGACAATGTTTAACTCCAATCTTATAACTATTTGGAGGGGTGCATCAGCTATATTTTAGATCTCGAGTTTCCTGAATCGTAAAAATGAGAAAAACTCAAGGGCAGAGGAGGAGGGCAGGATAGGAAGGACAGAAGGAGAGGATGAAGAGAGGAAGAGCCAGTGAAGAGCAGATGGGAGGGCAAGGAGAGGAGGAACAGAGAAGCAACAGCAGGTGAGGAGAGGAAAGTGTGGATGGCAAGATAAGGAGGGCCAGATGTGGAGAAACAGATAAGAGCATGTGAGGAGGGGAAAGTGAGGAGGGGCCAGAGACCTAGAGCGGAGAAGAAAAGCAAAGGAGGAGGGGAAAACGAGCTGTGAGTTTGAGGGAGGGCGGGAGAGAGCAGGACAAGTGAAGAGAGGCAGGGGAGGAGGCACAAAGAAGAACGTGTGAGCAGGGAGGTGAGGAGGACAGGTGAATGCTCGTGTAACCCATGAGATTTAGTAAAGTTATATTACCCAGTGTGGTGGGTTGTTAATGTACTGAACTCAAATGAATTAGAACTAACCCTACCTACTGCTTTTCAGAGTGGGACTTCCACTCCGCCCACCCATCTAGAAATATGTGGTAAAGATTTCTTGACCCTTTGACTAGAATTGAAACAATTCTCTATTTTGTTTATTTTGAACCATCAACAAGTGAGATAACAATGTTGTTGGAGTGTTATGTAAATTCTCAATTTAACCTAGCAATTTTGCCTTCTCTGTACACTATATCTCTATTTATTTATTTATTTATTTATTTATTTATTTATTTATCTATTTGAATGTATTGTCTGCATGTATTGTCGTGCAATGCTGCGGAGGTCAGAAGAGGGTGTCGGATTCCTCTGGAACTGGAGTTCTGGAATTGGAGTTACAGACTGTTCTTAGCTGTCATGTGGGTGCTGGGGATTGAACCCCGGTCCTCTGTAAGAGTAGTCGGCACTCTTAATCGCTAGGCCATCTCTCCAGCCCCTATATCTCAAATTTTTAAAGCACCTTAAGATGATATGATTACTTGGAAAGACAAGAACAGCTGCTTGGGCTCCGGCATCACAGCTAAAACCTTAGTGAGGCTCTTTAAACATTATTACCAGCTGAGCCCCCTGCTGGCTACATTTCAATCCCTGTACTACCTGTGAAAAGAAGTTTGTTTGTCCACACAAAGCATCCAAAAGGTGTAGATGGATGGCGGTGGTGGTGGTGGTGGTGGTGGTGGTGTTGGTGGTGGTGGTGGTGGTGATATTAATGATATAGTAAATGGAAGAAATATTTGCTAGTTACCCTTTTCACTATGAAACTCATAGTTACTCTTGTTTCCACATGTAATAGCCACTTGATGTGAAACTGAGATTGAGTTATTTGTTCAAATCTTCCAAATATTGCTCTTCTAAAGTGGAAAGTGGAAACAGTTCAATTATCCTAAATACTTATATATTTATTTCAAGAAAAGCTAGAATAAGAAAATGTATGTTTAAACTCCAGGACATTCCACCTGCAAAGTTATGTTAAACAATGGGAACATTATTCATGAGAAGTTTTCTGAGGGATGCTTGTGCATACATACACTTAGCAAGTGCTTGGGGAGGAGAGTGACACTGCCAAGGCCCTAGTCAATATCCATGGCCAAGTGACAGGTGTACAGATTCCAGGAGAAAGCTTGGGGTCAGAGCTGGAATAACATTTCTGGGGAATTACAAAGTTAATATGCCATGTCATGCACTATGTAATGGTGCATTGATATAAATCCAGCCAAGCCTTCTACCTTTCATGTTAACCTTTGAAGGAGCTGAGTGAACCTCACCAAAGGGACACATGATGTTGTCAAGGCTTGCAATGTTTGACACCAGATATTTTGGAAGTAGTAGAACTGTAAGTTCATTTGAATCTCTCTGCAGAATAAGTTAGTTGAATGGTACGGAAGCAAAATTAGGTTAATCCAAATGGAAAGAAGAGAACCTAGTACCACTTATTATGTGCAGGGGAAATAGAAATGTCCTCACTGCTACATCCAGTGACTGTGGAGCCTTATAGGACCTAATATGCCAATGGTACCTTGAAGCATTTTGTATGGAATGCTTATTGCTAAGCCCAGCTTCATCTCTCTTATGGACATGCAAGGATTTCCCACATTACTAAGGCCTTTGCAGAACACTAATAGTTATTTCGCATATCACCATGACTGGATCACAACTGGCCCAGATGTATCCAATACCTAACGCTTTTTCCCTTATACAAAAATGCCTTCAACTTTGTTATTGGGAGGATAGTTCTGCTAAAGACCATACAGCTTCAAGGGGTAGCTATATACTTCTTGTGACATTTCAGCACTTGGAGCATATATTAAGTATGTTGAAAATAATTGTACTTTATTTACCAAATTAAGAAAAAGGAAAATAATATTGAAAAATAACATGTTAGCATTTTGTCTAAATGGCCCAAGTAGGCTGAAGAGGTGGGGCACAAAAGACGAATAAAATATAGCCATGTATGCTATGTCACACCAATAACCCTAACACATGGGTAGGTGAATAGCAAAGATTGAGAGCTCAAATCCAGCTTGGGCTACCAAGAGGGATCTGTGCTAGTCTGTGCTGCAGAGTCATGCTCTTTCTTCCTAAATAAATAAATAGAAAATTTCTTAGTCTGGTTTTATAAGATGATTTGTTAAAAAATATCTTCATCATTTTCAATTTATAGTGATTTATTTCACTTAGGAATTGATCTCTTGGTTTCCAATGACAGAGAAAGAACTATATTGTTCACTATTTCAGGAGCCATTTGGTGAATGTTTAATTTTATTTTAACCAAGCTCTAGATATGCCGGGTGAATCACTGATAAGTGAGCTCTGCATGGAAAGAATTTTATATAATTCTGCACAAGAACTCCAATATCTATCTTCCCCTCCCAATTACTGCTTATATGTGAAGACTGTTGTCTGCTCTTGGCAGATGGTCTATAACCTCTTGTAATAATAATGTTTCATGTTTTTTAATAGACTTCACTACAGGGGTCTCAAATTTTTGAAAGCCATCAACCATATAACAGTGCAATAACCATCACTGGTCTGATTTTACAAATAGTTAAACTGTACAAATGAATCAATGTGCCAGGCTTCAGCAGAACTTTTAAATAATTTATTCTTGCCACTAGAGAAATTTAATTTTTCACACATTTTCTCATTCTCTGAGGGCCAGAGACATCAATCACAGATTCAAAATCTGAGTGCTTCAAAAAAAAATTGTTATCAATTTAGAAATGATACTCCAAGATGGACTATCATGCCTTTCTTTAGTTTTCTTGCAATTCTTGGCAAGAATCATGACTATTTTTAATAATTGATAGTAAAATTCTCAATGAAGATATTTGAAATTTTTTTCCATAGAAGAAAATCTTTTTGAAGAGAAAAATATCCTTTCTTTCTAGTTATCCTGTATCTTTCATTCCATTCTCAAGTGTGCCCAGAAGATGATGAACCATCTGCTGTCAGGAGCATGGGCACGCCTTTGCAGCTGAACATTTGGCTCTAGATTTCCAGGAACAACTCTCTAGGAGCACCCCCCCCCCAATTAGTAGTGATTTACTAGCTTTGCTCAACAATACGGGCTTCCTTCCTTCATTGGCCACTTCAGGGATCTAATATCTCCTGATTCTAGATTTAAAGTAAGATACAAAAGAGATTGTAATCCTATTCTTGTAGAGTTTGTATTATGTTCAGGGAAACCCATTTCAAAAGGTGTTTAGACTTTAGAATATTACACTGGCCAGGATGCCAGAACAAAGCAAGAGATGTCTGTATACCTCCAGATACCATACTGATAGAGGCTATGACATTGGGGTAGGTTCTGGGTCATCTTTTCTCTGACTTGATAGGAAGCAAAGTTTCAGTCTTTATAAGCTCAGTTCCAGACAAGCATAATGCACTACCCCCTATCTTTCAGACACTCAAGGCCATACCAATCAAATTCCATCTTGTGAACAGTAGGTACATGGATTCCATGACTTGGAGATTCTCTAAACAAGAGACTTGGTCACTCTCCATGAAAATATTAGGTTTACCTTTTCTCAAGTCAAAGAACAGGTAGAAAAAATTGTTTCATTTCCTGAGCATTGGCCTTCCATGTCACCCTCTACATATGTAGTGACCCAATTTCTAGGTATAGGTACTCAATTAGTTGGCCATCAACCTGGAGTGAACCCAGACTGCCAATCCACGGAAGTGGAGTAAATAAATCTGGGCTACAAATCCTTTGTACTTTTCATTAGAGTTAAAATGGATGTTAGGGTTAAATGGCAAGGTTGGAAACACTGGAGAAGGCAAATATAATAAGAAGGTTTGGAGCTGTGTAAGAGATAGCCAAGCTGACCAGATAGGAACAGGGCTCTGGGAAAAACAGCAAAGTCCGGATCCATCCAGCTCAGTCTGAGGAAGGTCTTCCTTGGGGAGCACATGCAAGACACAATTGCCCTTTTCCTGGTAAAACCTACTTCATAGGTAGATTTTACCAAGAAACTTTATACTTTACATATTTTTGCATCTTATGCATCTAATGGCAACAGAGTAAATTGTAGGGAGGAACACCCTCTAAGAAAGCTCCCACTTATTTGAGGAAAGGGACCACTCAGTACTGTCCTACAGGTGGGCAAGGGAGGTAATATGGTAGCCTCAGACTTGGAAGTCCAGGTGCTAAAGGCAGCCATTTGCTGGTGTTACTTCTCTTGGTCCACCCTTCACTCTACAGAGTGTACTTTGCTTTTGACTACTTGCCAACCGAAATAAACCTGGACCTTCACAAGCTACCTGTGACTAGGTGTGAGTTATTTGCAGGTGTGTATGGGAATGGAGGGGAACATGAGAGGAAGCATTTCTCCCCACCCATAACATGCACCAAGCAATTCAAGATGCAATGATAGGACAACATCCTGAAACAGATCTGGGTAGAGCTGGAACTGGCCCAGCAATGGACCTTGAAGATTCAGAGGTCCACAGAGATCTCAGTGGATGCTATTTTGCTAGAGACCCTGATGGCTGCTTTCTAACATGAATAGCAGCACTAGTAAAGAACAGCACTTAGCCCAGCTTTCCTCTGCTCTCAACAGATTCTTTCTTGCCATGAACCCTAATAGGGTGAGAATGTCTGCTGAGACACTAATGCATTCGAAGGTGTTCTTTCCCAGCTTCCTACCACAATCAGGGATGGGGGTGGGGCATGGTGATTTTTGCAGTGCAGAGTGCTAAACTTCTGTGCTGTCCAAACTTTATTGTCAGGAAGGCCTGGAGGCCACCAGTAAAGGCAAAGGTTTTGCAGGGAAGTTCTTCTCAAACTTCACATTTTCAATATTAAACTGGCCTGAAGTATTGGTACCTCTAGGTCAAAGGCAAAACAATGTACTCTGTTATCTCTAGCAGGTGCTGTCAGACTAGTCCTGTAAAGTTGCTGCCATTCTGGAAAAGAATTGCCATATAAAGATATTTAAGGCTGCTTAAGGAGACTGAGAGAAATGGCTCATATTTTGTATATCTTGGGAGGCAAGTGACATACAAAACCAAAGAGAATGAAATAAAACTGTAAGCACTAAGAAAGACCAACTGATTATTGAACCAGGGATTGAAGCAATGGCAGATGGTTTGCTGGGCAAAGTGTCATAGGCCTTCTGCATAAATACTAACCAAGAGCTTATGAAAAATCACACACTCAAAACTGATGCCAGACTAATAGAATCAGATACTGTATTTTCACAAAGTGCTTCATTAACTCTTATTCACAATAAAATTTGAAATAATTAATGGGAATAATTTAGTCTGAACCAGATTAGTAAAAATGGAGGGGAGGAAATCTTATTAAGGAACACTTTAAGCAGGGCATGGAGGTGCATGCCTTTAATCCCAGGACTCAGGAAGCAAAGGCAGGAATGTCTGTGAGATTGAGAACAGCTGGTCTACATAGGGAGTTCCAGGCCAGCTGGGGCAACACTGAGACCTTATTTCAAAACAAGCAAACAAAATACAAGAAAAGAAAGGAAAAGTACTTGTTGTATAATCTGATTTTAGAACTATGAGTTTGATACTATGTAATAAACTTCTGGAAAATGATGATTCCAGGTTCTTTCAAATCCTGTATGCTCATACAGAGGCAGGAAGGGACAGGAAACAATATTACTTAACTTTTTCTTTTGCTTTCTGCTATTGACTTAGAGAACTAAGCATTTACACAGTACATGCATTTGGTTATGGTGGAGGTGCAATTGGAAACATCTGAATCTAACACCAGCATCCTTTCTGGTGATTGCATCACAATCACATCTTCTGGGTGTTATGAGCAAAGATTTGCAAGATTAGAAATATTTATCCTAACCTGATAAATATATAGTTAAATTTATCTTTAAGTGTGAAAATGTGCTACCAAAGTCATTCATAACTTCTCTTTACCATCTGACAATACTGTACTCGAATTGTTCCTACATATTTTCATATGTAAAGCTAATAGTAAAACAAAACCAAATGAAATTAAAAGAAAACAAAAATTAAAAAGTTGAATAAGTGCTTAAGTTAAAAAGTCTGATTCATTTAGAAAGATAAGCTTTGGTAAGAACGCTTGGAAAACTTTAGCAATTTTGTTGAGGTATGGGTCTGAGTGACATGGTGATCAAGTGTGCACTTCCTACTTCAAAAGTAACAGGTGTAGTGACCTGCCAACTGTTAGTGGATTAGTGTCCTCTACATATATGCTTTTTAGCACCTACACAATAATTTTGTGTGGCATTGATGAAGACTCTTTAAAATTTCTGATTCCCTTCTTTCTTGAAAACTAAGAAATTAAAAATATTTATTTTGGGGGCTGGAGAGATGGCCTAGTGGTTAAGAGCACCGACCCCTCTTACAGAGGACCCGGGTTCGATCCCCAGCACTCACATGGCAGCTGAGAACCATCTGAAACTCCAATTCCAGGAGAACTCCAGTTCCAGGAGAATCCGACACCCTCTTCTGACCTCTGCAGCATTGCACAACACAGGTGCACAAACTTGCATGCAGACAGTACATTCATACACATACAGAAATAAAAAAAATATTTATTTTTATTTTTTATGCATAAATGTTTTGCCTGCCAGTATGTAAATGCACCATGTGCATGCAATGCTTGCAGAGGCCATAGAGGCATCAGATTCCCTGGAACTAGAGTTAAGCAGGTTTATTAGCTCCCTTTTATGTGCTGGTATCCAAAACTGGATCCTTTCGAAAAACAACCAGTGCTCCTAATGACCGAGCCATCTCTTTAGTCCTAAAAAATGAAAAACTTAACCATAAAGTTGATTACCACCTGGAAACTTCACATTTTACTACTCTTTTTCCCTATCTTACCAAGAGTATAGCAGTTTTTCTACAAGTTGAAGGTAAGTAGCCAGGACTTGCAGATTTCACAACTGATTTTTAGAACTGTCAGCCTATCTACATTTTTGAAGATGGGGGAGACACAGAACAATTAATTATAGATTTCAGCTACCTTTTCATCTTTACACCTCCACTTATTCCCATTATTGATTTTCCTTTGAGACACATAGGTCTGTGTGCCTGAATGATAATTAGTGACAGGCTGAACTTCTGTGCCTGCATGTGTCAGAGTTGCAATTAACAATCATGTAGGTAGAGAATAATTACTGATGGTAATATAAAAGGGAAAAAAATCCTTCCTCCTTAATGTCTAGAGGAATTATAATGGATAATTTCCTTTAGCTGCAAAGATTTCCCTATGCAACAAGTTCAAAACTATGTCACATATGAACTCATTTTCCATGCAACTATATTTTTAGAAATCTGTTTAGTGTAAGAATTAAATTGATGGGGCTGGAGAGATGTTTCAGCAGTTAAGGGCACTGACTATTCTTACAGAAGACACAGGTTTGATTCCCAACATCTACAGGACAACTAACAACTGTCTGTAACTCTGGAGTTCCAGGGAATTCAACACCCTCTTCCGACCTTCTTGGGCATTGCACAACTCAGGTGCACTTGTACACATTCAGGCGATCCACTCATAGATATGTGGGACAGCAATCTTGAACTCAGCATGTGCAGGCTACCAATCTGCTTAGCATACTAGGCAGAGGAAAGGATGCAGGGAATGGTCTGCTTTAAGCTAGTATGTGCTCTGAATATGCCCCATAAACCAGGATGATGTGTGATGGTGTGGAGGTCTAAGAGTGGCCACTGTGGGGCTGGAGAGATGGCCTAGCGGTTAAGAGCGCCGACTGCTCTTACAGAGGACCCAGGTTCGATCCCCAGCACCCACATGGCGGCTGAGAACCGTCTGAAACTCCAATTCCAGGAGAACTCCAGTTCCAGAGGAATCTGACACCCTCTTCTGACCTCCGCGGCATTGCACGACACGGGTGCACAAACTTGCATGCAGACAGTACATTCATACACATACGGAAAAAAAAAAAAAAGAGTGGCCACTGTGAGGTGACGTCATGTGATGTACTGGCTGCCTGACCCAAACCTATATAAGCTGTCTGTTGCATAGAATAAACGGATTCTTTATGGATTTGCACCATCTGACTTGGTCCCTAGGCTGTTATTGTGCACGCAGTTTGTTGCGGGGCTATCAACTACACAGCTGGCTCTTCAGCTCCTTTGGTCATTGGAGCCAGCAGCTCTGCAGGCACACAGCTAAGTGTTGGCCATGGAACTGTTAGTCCCATCTCTGCATGTTTGGCCACAGGGCCGTCAATCCCGCAGCTGTGCATTTGGCTGCAGAACCCTCAGCCCTGCTCAAGTACCCTCTTCACCCTGTACAACTCCAGGGTCAACAAAAAATGGAAAAAAAAATACAACTGAAGGGTCAACAGCCCCACAACTGGCACATTCAAAGGGGGACCTGAAGCAATTGGATGAGTCTCTAGCATGTGAACCCCCACAATGGGGAATCTGTCTTTATCTTCTAGGGAGCCACTTCTGAGCAACTTTACGACACTGACTTCCAGTGTGCCCCCTGGTGATCATCTGTGAGTCTTTTCTTCCCCATTGTAACTATTTTCTTCCAATGTTTGGACGAGAAACAGATTACTACCCCTGAGGAATTGCAGGATAAAAAATAAAATCGAAAGTGAAAATATCCCTTCCTGCATTGACACTGGTGCCACTTCTGCCAGGGATGAGACTTTGGCTTCGGAGCCATAATCTGTCCATTTGATATATCTTATGGATTCTTGGGACCCCGCTCCTTCCCACAAACCTCCACTCTCCTCATTATGCCTATACTGAACTCACAACTGCCCCTTCAGCTCCCTTAGACCTGAACCATCAACTGGCTCCTCAGGCTTTTGAGACTCTCTGCGCTTAGTAGGATCATACGTGGAGATGACCTCCTCAGGTACCCCCCCCCCAGAAGGTTTCCTGTTAACATTCCTGTTAACATCACAGCGCCCACTTCTTTGGTGTATCCTCATGACTCTAACATCAAGGACCTCCGTGAAGCTATTTTTAGGGATGCTCCACACTCTCCTTAGGCCTTTTAGATAAATTTTCCTTTAGACTTAATACCCCTCATGTTTGGAAACACATGATCCAGGCTGTCTTAGCAACCAGTGATTTCTTAAAATGGAAGGCCTTTTTTATGATGAATATGAACAATGGAGAACAAATTTCTAACCATCAACTCTTGAGGGGAAGGCCAGTTTTGGAGTGAGCCAGTAGACCAAGCCTGCAACACCCCCACCCCCACCTCCGGCACACACCCAGAAGTTTGATAAAGCGTGCTCCTGTTTAATGTGGGCCTGGAGACAGCTCCATTTCTGGGGTTGGGGAAGGGTTGGCCACCTTTTTCCAACTGCTGGCATCAGCCAAAGGAGGACTTTACTCTGTTCCTTACCCATGTTACTGAGGCAGTAGAAGGCAAGGTCTCCCATGGGAAAGCCCATGGGACCTTAAGGAACTAGCATATGAGGGCAGCAGTGCCAATTATAAAGCAGTTATCTTGCCAGTTCCTTCTAAACCACTTAAGGATTGGATAATAGCTACTCAAAGTGTTGGCATGAGAGCTTCTGATAAGGTGATTTGGGCACAAGCCTTCACCTCTGCCCTGCACCCCCTGAGAGATAGTCCCAAATGTTGGGGATGTGGCCAAATCTGTCACTTGTATATGGCCTGCACGATTGCAGCTGCAGGTCCATTCATGAGCAGCAAGTGGCCTTCCACACCTTGTAAAAAGTGTCAGAGGGGATTCCACTGGGCCTGGGATTGCCCCTCTAAATATACTAAGGACAGCACTCTATTAATAAGGATTTAAACTCCACACAGGGCAACTCCTAGCCCGGCAAGGAACCCAGGGCCCTGTCAGTCAAATCAAATGGGAATGGAAGGACCAGGAATCTTTTGGATGCCACCCCCCCTCCCCTTGAAGAGACCTATAATCCCAAATGCAAATTTACATAGGGGATAAAAATTTTTTCAATTTTTTTATTATTAAACTTTTTCCATAGGTCATACATCAATTCACATTCGAATCTAGAATCGCTTCCCTTTCCATGCTCCCATCCCACCTGGGTCGCTGCACTCTGCCATGCATGTCCTGTATCTTTTTCTGAGTCTTTCCAGACTTTTGTTGTTTTCAATTCTTTCAGTTCTTTTGTTGTTGTTCTCTCCAACT
>VZQC01014081.1:99875-118621 GCA_009823505.1 Rhizomys pruinosus
TAAAGGGGTCTTTCTCTCCCATGGTCCCCCAAATGAAGTCCAGTAAGCACATGTCCTGTCTCGATCCCCTGAACTGGCCTCCATGGTACAGCCCAGGTAGTCCAAAAATGGTAGTCTATATTCTGAAGAGGCTGATATCCCCTTAGCTGTCTAGTCCACAAGCTGGATATCTCAGTAGTCCCCATCTGGCATTGAAGGTTTGGAGGATTCTTGGATAGACATGAGTCCTCAGTCCATATTGGAAGGTTAAAAAGCTGTGTCTCATGTCTTTGAGGAGTGCCAAAAGCGGTGGCAGCCACAGAGTTGATGCACTTACCAGTAAGAATTGAAGACAGGCCAAACAACAGTACTCTCTCTTCTTCTTTTTTTTTTTTTTTCTTTTTGTCTCTTTACTAAAATCTCAAGTTCTATGTCTGCAGTACAGTTTCTCTAGTCTTACTGATTATTTATATCTGGTTGTACTTTCCTTTTGGATGCTTAAGGCCACACAGCCCATATTAACCAAGGTTTTTGTTTTCTCAAGGTCAGGTGAAGATCTGGCCCTCAGAGGTCTCTTGGGGTTTTTTGGAGGGTGGGACCGCCTTGCTCCTTTCAGCTTTTAATTTACCAGTTCCAGTTCAATCCACTTGAGGACAAAATCAGGTCTTGCTAGACCAGGCTTCCTTTTCTGAAGCATGAGCAGACTTTCCTCTTTATAGACTGGACACTGGCTGAAGTCCCATTGTGCCTCTCCAAAACCTCCCTGAACAGAAAAACTGGTGACCCACATTTGCAGGACATTTCAAGGGATGCCCCCATACATAATCCCCTAAGACTTAGTTGACCAACCTCTGAGGGCAAGTAACAAAATTATCCTTTATGTCCCTTGGCCAAATTGGTATGGGTGTTAAGTATGGTCATTAAGCACCCAGAAAGGCTGTTGCACCAGCCTATTACATGGCACCAATATTAAAATTGTATCTTCTGAAAACAAACTGCATGTTATTTCCATATCATATTTCTTCATTTGCATCTTTCCATTTTAATCCTGTATTACTCTAAAAGATGCACACATACCCTCCATCATGTACAAAAAACCCAAGGACTGAAAATAAATGTTAGGTCAGCTCTAGAACCTGTTTAGGGATTCACAATGCAAGAGCACAGTTATCTTTAGATCATGAGGAATATAACATCAACATTATTCAGTTTGTCTTACAACTAGGTACTTGGTACAAGCATCCACAGATGATGGATACCATTCATCTTTTCTTTCTCTGGGATTGTGTTACTTCACTTAGCATAAAATCTTCTAGTTCCATCCATTTACCTGCAAATTTCATGATGTCATCTTTCTTTACTGCTGCACACAACTCCATTGTGCAGTTGTACCACATTTTCTCTATCCGCTCGTCAGTTGAGGGGCATCTGGTTTGTTCCAGCTCTTTGCTATTGTGAAGAGAGCTGCAATAAACATGGCTGTACATGTATTTCTGCTGTAGGAAGAGTATGATGGATAGAATCCCAGAAGTGGTATGGCTGGGTGAGGCGGTAGGCTCATTTTGAGTCTTTTAAGGGTTCTCCATACTGCTTTCCATAGTGGATGTACAAGTTTGCATTCCCACCAACAGTGGATGAGTGTTCCCCTTTCTCCACACCCTCTCCAGCATTTAGTGTCATTTGTTTTCTTGATCCTTGCCAGCCTTATTGGGGTGAAATGAGATCTTAAAGTGGTTTTAATTTGGATTTCCTTAATTATTAGCAATGTTGAACACTTTTTAAGATGTTTCTCAGTCATCTCTATTTCCTTACTTGTGAAGTCTCTGTTCAGCTCTTTACTCGATTTTTTAAGTGAATCATTTGTTTTCTTACTTCTTTGTTTTTTGAGTAGTATATATTGTCTGGTATAGAAATCCCCCAACCCCCTGTATTGTTCTTTTCACTAAGGGTTGCTTTGGCTATCCAGGGTCTTTTGTTGTTCCATATAAATTTAAGAATTTTTTTCCAAGCCTGTGAAGAATATCCTTGGGGACAACTCCAAATCAATAGAATCTGTGATGAAAGGGGAAATATCACAACAGATAATGAAAAGATCCAGACAATCATACAGAATTACTTTAAAAACCTATACTCTACTAAGTTTGAAAACCTAGAAGAAATGGATGAATATCTGAAATCTTGGGAATCACCAAAGCTCAAACAAGAAGAGATCGACAGCTTAAACAGACCAATAATATGTGAAGAAATTGAAGATGTAATAAGCAGCCTCCCAACCAAAAAATGCCCAGGCCCAGATGGTTTCACAGCAGAATTCTATAAAATATTTCAAAAAGACAACCATTAATATTCAAGTTGTTTAGAAGGATACAAACAAGGGAGTTCTCCCAGATTCCTTCTATGAAGCCAGCATCACTCTAATACCAAAACCAGGCAAAGATGCAACCAAAAAGAACTATAGACCCATCTCCCTAATGAACACAGATGCCAAAATTCTAAATAGGATACTGGCAAATCGCATACAGACCCACATCAAGAAGATCATCCACCATGACCAAGTTGGATTCATACCAGAGATGCAGGGATGGTTCAATATATGAAAATCAATAAATATCATAAAGCATATAAATGGACTGAAAGACAAAAACCACACCATCATCTCAATTGACGTGGAAAAAGCCTTTGACAAAATCCAGCATCCGTTCATGTTTAAAGTCCTAGAGGGAATTGGATTGGAGGGATCATACCTTAATGTAATCAAAGCCATATACAGGAAACCCACAGCCAATATCATCCTAAATGGGGCAATGACAGAAGCATTCCCCTTAAGGGTAGGAACTCGGCATGGCTGTCCCCTGTCACATCTCCTTTTCAACATTGTGCTTGAATCCCTTGCTAGGGCAATACGGCAAGAAAAGGAAATTAAAGGAGTTCTAATAGGAAAAGAGGAAGTCAAGCTATCCCTTTCTGCTGATGATATGATTGTCTACTTAAGGGATGCTAAGAACTCCACCAGGAAACTCCTAGAAATGATTAGGAGCTTCAGTAAGGTGGCAGGATACAAAATAAACCTAGAAAAATCAGTAGCCTTTCTCTACACCAACAGTAGGCAACTGAAGAAGGAATACAAGGAGACCTTCCCACTCACAATAGCCTCAAAAACAATAAAATACCTAGGTACAAACCTAACCAAAGACACCAAGGAACTCTACAACAAAAATTTTAAACCTCTGAAGAAGGAAATTGAAGAAGATATCAGAAGATGGACAAACCTCCCATGCTCATGGATTGGGAAAATAAATATAGTAAAAATGTCCATTCTACTTAACTTGTATACAGATTTAATGCAATCCCAATCAAAATCCCCAAGTGCTTCTTCACAGGTTTGGAAAAAAACTCCCTCAATTTCATTTGGAAAAACAAAAGACCCCGAATAGCCAAAGCAACTCTGGGCGAAAAGAGCAAAACAGGGGGGATCTCTCTACCAGACATCAAACTATACTACAGGGCTATAGTCATAAAAACAGCTTGGTACTGGCACAAAAACAGACCAGTTGACAAATGGACTAAAACTGAAGATCCAAACCTGAGCACATACAATTTTAGCCATCTCATATTTGATAAGGAGGCCAAGAAGACTCATTGGAGGAAAGACAGCATCTTCAACAAGTGGTGTTAGCAAAACTGGATCACCACCTGTAGAAGAATGAAATTAAACCCCTACCTCTCTCACCCTGTACAAAAGTCAATTCCAAATGGATCAAAGACCTCAACGTGAAATCCAAAATTCTGGAGGTGATAGAAGAGAAACTTGGCAGCAGACTACAAGAAGTAGGTGTAGGAAAAGAATTCTTAAATCAGACAGCAGCTGCAAAAGAAATAAGATCGTCAATTGACAAATAGCACCTCATTAAACTCAAAAGCTTCTGTACATCAAAGGAAACAATAAAGGAAGTGAAGAGAAAACCCACAGAATGGGAGGAAACCTTCACAGCAGGTACATCCGACAAAGCATTAATCTCCAGAGTATACAAGCTACTCAAAAAACAAAGAAGAAAGAAAACAAATGAATCACTCAGAAGATGGAGCAAAGATCTGAACAGAGACTTCACAGAGGAGGAATTAGAGATGGCTGAGAAACACCTTAAGAAGTGTTCAACATCGCTAATGATTAAGGAAATGAAAATTAAAGCCACCTTAAGATACCATCTTCCTCCAGTAAGACTGGCTAGGATCAAGAAAACAAATGATGCCAAGTGCTGGAGAGGGTGTGGGGAAAGGGGAACACTCATTCACTGCTGGTGGGAATGTAAACTTGTGCAGCCACTATGGAAAACAGTGTGGAGAACCTTTAGAAGACTCAAAATGATCCTGCCATTTGACCCAGTCATATCCTTGGGATTTTAATTGGAATTGTGTTGAATAGGTATACTAGTTTGGGTAGAATGGACATTTTTACTATATTAATTTTTCCAATCCATGAGCATGGGAGGCCTTTCCATCTTCTGATGTCTTCTTCAATCTCCTTCTTCAGGAGTTTATAATTTTTGTTGTAGAGATCTTTGGGGTTTTTGGTTAGATTAGGTATTTTATTGTTTTTGAGGCATTGTGATTGGGAAGGTCTCCTTGTATTCCTTCTTCAGTTGCTTGTTGTTGGTGTAAAGAAAGCCTACTGATTTTTCTAAGTTGATTTTGTATTCAGCCACTTTACTGAAACTTGTAATCATTCCTAGGAGTTTTCTGGTGGAGTTTTTAGCATCCTTTAGGTAAACTATCATATTGTCTGCAAAAAGGGATAGTTTTTCTTCCTCTTTTCCAGTTAGTATTCCTTTAATTTCAACATACAAAAATCAGTAAATATCATAAACACATAAATGAAGTGAAGGACAAAAACCACATGATCATCTCAATAGATGTAGAAAATCCTTTGACAAAATCCAGCATCTATTCATGATTAAAGTTCTAGAGGGAATTGGACTGGAAGGATCATTCCTCAACATAATCAAAGCCATATATAAGAGACCCACAGCCAGCATCATCCTAAATGGAGAAAAGTTAGAAGGATTCCTTATAAAGGTAGGAACCTGACAGGGCTGCCCCTTGTCACCACTCCTCTTCAATATAGTGCTTGAAACACTGGCTAGGGCAATAAGGCAAGAAAAGGGGTACATTTTTTAAATGTTTGTTGGATACTGGAGTGGACCAAACCATCATTACTGAGGAGGAGGTTCTGTAATTAGATACTGGAGTGGACCAGACCATCATTACTGAGAAGGAGGTTCTGTAATTATGGAAATTAACTGAAGAGTCTTTGGTCCAGTGTGTGGGAGGAAATGTGGCATCTAAGTCAACTACCTGACTTATGGTCTGGAGAGACTTAGTTGAGGAACAGGGCACAATTAAGCTCCTAATTATGCATGACCTACCTCATGACTTGTGAGGCAAGGACTTCCTTGATGCTTTGGGGATGATCCTAACATATGAAAATCAGTAAATATCATAAAACACATAGATGAAGTGAAGCACAAAAACCACATGATCATCTCAATAGATGTAGAAAAAGCCTTTGACAAAATCAAGCATCCATTCATGATTAAAGTACTAGAGGGAATTGGACTGGAAGGATCATTCCTCAACATAATCACAGCCATATATAAGAGACCCACAGCCAGCATCATCATAAATGGAGAAAAGTTAGAAGGATTCCTCATAAAGGTAGGAACCTGACAAGGCTGCCCCTTGTCACCACTCCTCTTCAATATAGTGCTTGAAACACTGGCTAGGGCAATAAGGCAAGAAAAGGGGTAAATTTTTTAAATGTTTGTTGGATACTGGAGTGGACCAAACCATCATTACTGAGGAGGAGGTTCTGTAATTATGGAAATTAACTGAAGGGTCTTTGGTCCAGTGTGTGGGAGAAAATGTGGCATCTAAGACAACTACCTGACTTATGGTCTGGAGAGACTTAGTTGAGGAACAGGGCACAATTAAGCTCCTAATTGTGCATTACCTACCTCATGACTTGTGAGGCAGGGACTTCCTTGATGCTTTGGGGGTGATCCTAACTACGGATGATAAAGTCTCTTATAATTCAGTGGAAGATTCCCAAGTCCAAGAACAAGGCTCCCAGTACCCCCAATTCTAAGGGCCACTGTTCTCCCATCACCCACTAAACTAGAATGGGTGACTTTGAAGCCTATCTGGGTGGGACAGGGATCAATTGCCTCATCTAAACTTATCATTTTGGAGTCCTTAGTTGCTGAAAAAATAAGTGCAGGGCATATAAAATCTTCCATAACTCGCTGGAACACCCCATCTTTGAAATTCAGAAGAATCAGCAGGGGAAGTTTCCTTCAGGAAACGTAGGGCCATTAAAAATGCAATGGAAGAGACTAGATTGTTTAGGCCACAGATGCCAGTCATTAAACTCCTCCAGCTGTTGCCCCTTAACCAGCTCCAAAAGGCTTTGGGGGCTACTAACTGGCTGTGCCCATGGCTTCCTAGCTCCTCAGAGGAGTTCATTTTATGATTGCCTGAGGGGCTGTTAACCAGAGAAGTGAGCATTGTTCTTCAAGGAGTCAATGCTGCTCTGCCACACCTTCACTGTTAGATTTGACTCCCAGGGGTTCAGGTATTTTTGAAAGAATACATAAAACCTTAAGGGAGCAATTACAAAAACAGAAGAGGGAGGTCTATAACCCCCCCCATGATGCAGTGTGCAGAGCATTCTTTACTACAAATTTTCTGCCAGTTTTGAAACCAGACATAACCCCTATCCACAAGCATAGCTGCAGATCCTGAAGCCTCAGGAGATGGTGCCAGATGTGCCCAACCCACAATTTGTGGTGGCATCTTCTTGGGTTAGCCCCTGCCTCTGATTTTTGGCAATGAATCTGCCTTTAACCCAACCAAGAGCCCTCAACTTACAATTAATGTGTCCTAATGAGAGTACTTAACTTTAATCCAACTGTTAACCACTATGAGGGAATTTTCACCCCTCCTCCCTTCTGTGAGAATAGTCAGTTATGAAAATAGATCCCTACCAGGCTTGCCTTCCTCCTAACTAACTCACCTAAACTGCTGGAACAAGGAAATTACCATGGTCATATTTCTAATTGTATTCCAGCCAACAATGCTACTGACTTTATATTTATTTATTTATTTATTTATTTATTTATTTATTTATTAGTCCAGCAGTTGCCAGTGAATCTGACCACTTCCTGGGAAGAACAGATAAGTTGGAGTATTGGGTTACCATTCATCATCATAACAAAAGAGTCACATAGGCTGCCATCCTTGGGTACAGGAGCAGTTGCCTCAGGAGTAAAAATGGCAGCCACACCATCTTCAGCAGAAAAATGACCTGCAGCAAAAACTGACTGAACTTTTATTTTATCAGCATTCGTTATATGCAAACCTGTCCAACTAGACTTGGAGACCCCGGGCTGTATAAAAATTGGACACGGATTCTTGCTAATTGAGTTTACATGGACATTGCTTATATTTGTTGCTTATGTATGCTAATTGGTTTACCCTCTATTTGGTTTTCACATGTGCATTGGTCATTGGAGTTGCTAATTGCTTTTACAAAATAGTCACAGACATTCAGGCCAGACAAAGGCAAGTTGACCACCACTACTATCCTGCTCTCTGAACTTGTGGAGGCAAAAACAGAAGGGGGAGATGTGGGAGAGCAATCCCGGACTCAGACATATCTTGACCCTGTGCAGAATACAAATCTGCTTAGCTCACCAGGCAGAGCAAAGGATGCTGCAGGGCGGGATCTTTTTCTCAGCTAGCACATGCTCAGAAGTCATGACTTAGCTTGCTTGTCAGCATGGCCCTTTTCTGAATACACCCCATGATGGTGTGGAGGTTTAAGATTGGCCACCGAGAGGTCATGTCAAGCAATGTAGTGGCTTCCACCCCAAACATATATAAATTGCCTGTTGCATAGAATAAATGGTTTTCACAGATTTGCACTATCTGTTATCATCCTTGGCCTGTAACTATATGCATGCTTGGTTGTGGGACATGATTTTTTGTGGGGCTAGCTCTTCAACCCCACAGCTAGCTCTTCAACTCCTTTGGTTGTGGGAGCCAGAAGCTCTGCGAACACATATTTGGCCATGGGACTATCAGTCCTGCAGCTGTGTCTTTGGCTGCGGGCCATCAGTCCCATACAAATGCCCTCTTCAGCTTGTCCAACTGTGGACACACACAGATAAAATAAAAATAATGAAAAAGAATTAACATTGGTCTATCTTCTTTTATAACCTACTATCTCTGCACTTCAAAAATTCTTCATGCCTTACTAAGTTCTGGAAGAAGTTAACAATATTATTAAATCATTTAAATAATATACATGCACATACATCTATTGAAAGATAAACATGCCTTACATGTGACCATAAATTTCATATTTTATAATTTCATATATATGTAATTTTATATTAAGACAATATTTTACTTAACTTCTCAGGGTCACATTGTAGTTTTTAAATTTGTTTCAGAAAAAATTCTGGCCTAAACTAGCTATATGCATATCATTTGAGAAATCTTAGTTTCCTGAATGATCAGTTCTACAAAATGTGATTTCTAACATATATATTCCCTTCTTGTTTTATATTCCCTGGTTGCTTGCATGAAATTTTATATAGCATCTGAGATTTGTTTTATACTATCTTTTTGTTGTTGTTGTTCTTATCTCAATTGCATCTTATCTGAATCCTGCCCAAACCTCATGGACCTTCTCAAATGTATCTCATCCATGAAACTATCCTGACTCACTCTACTGCTGCCTTTCAGGTAAAAACAGGAGAAATGTATGATAGGTGGAAATATTATTTCTTTTATCAAATAAGTGTATATTAATTCATTCAATAATATTCCTACAAAATAAACCAAGTACACTCCATCTTTTCTTATCCCACTACTACTTCTCCTGGTAGAAAATGCTCTATGACTGATAATCTAGTTATGAGCTCTAGAAGCTAAAATCAAAGATTCAACACCATGAGAATTCTATCTCTGGAGTGCCTTTCCCATCAGCAGATAAACATGCTTCTGTTCCCAGTATGCTTTTAAAATATCCTCTACAACCTCATTTCCCCCTTGAGATATAGTATATTTCTCTATTCTCCATATTGGAAATGATAGCTGCACCCTTTCTTAAATGTTCAATCCATATGATATTCAATAACTAAATCAAAATGAAATTCTGGGTAGTTCTGATCTCCTCTTCTAATACTTAACAGTCCATTTGTATATTCCATTTAACAGTAATCACATCATATCCTTCTACTTGTTAAAGCAGACTTCAGATAACTTTTAGCTCCTTTTTGTATATACAGTATTCAATTTAATAGCAATTGTATTGTCTCCAACTTCAAAATTTATCTGGACCCTAAACATTTTCACCTCTGGTACTGCTACTATTTCAATATTCAATCATCTCTTGCTTAGAAAATTGTAATAGTCTTTTATCTGCTCTGTCAGCTTCCTAATTTGCCCAATTTCAAACTCTTTTCCATTCAGTAAAGACCAGAGTAATGTTATCAAATCATGCCGATCCTCTGCTTCACACTCATCTACTGGTTCCCCTTTTCAATCAAAGGACATTTCAAAGGCCTATAACATCCCATGTTATCCTAATAAACCCCCCTTTGTCATAGAATTCTCTCTTCTACTCATATCATTCCAGACACAGTGACTCATTTCTTCTTCAAACATTCCAGCCATACACATAACACAGAACATTTGCACATGCTACTCAGAGCATGAATTCTTTCCTTATAAGTACATATACATATTTGCTTTTCTGTTTGCTCCAGTGTCACCGGTTCAGTGAGATATAACTTAAAAAGTATTTAAAATGTCAATTCCTTCCCACATTAGTTGCCTTTGTTTACCTTTGTGCCTTTATTATTCACACCACTTCTCTATGTTAGATACAACATTCATTTTTTTTTTGATGCTTTGTGTATTTCATACAACATTTTCCAATTCAGTTCAGGCATATATCCCCTTCCCCCCACCCCACCCCTACCCATCCCAGATCATGCATTCTGCTGTAAGTTTTCTGCATCTTTCTCTGCTTTTTTGTTTTGTTTTGTTTTCATTTTTTTTAACAATAAGTGATAATTTGTGAGTACAAGCATCCTTCATGTAAAACCAATTTGCAAGCAGTTGTGCCCAAACCCACACAGCTCATGGGTCCCACCATCCAGCAGGGGGGGCTTGTATGTTCAATCAAGTTGATCAAATGAGTGTCCAGTCTATATTGTTGTAGTTTCACCATTAACCCCAATCGAAGCCCTTACATTCTACCACGCCCCCTTTCCGCCGATTGTTCCCGTGGTTAGATAAGGGGCACAGGTGGATGAGGAACACAAACACTCTAATTTCTTGGAGCTGATGTCTTGGTCTCCAGTGTACTGGCTGTTTCTTTCATGGGCTGCCAGCTGTCCAGGAATACACCTTTCGATCCTACTAATGAAGCACATGCATTTGTATTTAGGTGTTAACAGTTTATTTTTTTTTAGCCTTTCGATCCTACTATGAAGCACACACAATTATGACTATCTAGGTATTTAAACAGTACAATAGTATATTGTTATGGAGGTTTCTTTGGTATCGACACAGATGTTGTGGATGGTATGTTAATTCATGATTACATTTTTTCTGTTAAGTATGCAGGGCTTTCATGTGGTTTATAACATCTCCTAACCATTAGGGGATGTACAAGCATTGTGGCATCAGCCGTGGGTTAATTCCTCAGGAGAGACAGCTAATAGCCAATTTAATTTTGGGATACATGACATATGGTTCTGCCACTGCTGCACAGTATTTCCACGGCGATGAGGTGTTACTTGGCGTGCATGACGGAGGAGTCCCTGCTTGGACGTTCAGGTATTTTATTGTTTGTTTATTTAAAATAAACTCAACTACATGATACTATCAATTTTAACAATATTCTTTTTTGGGGGGTGGCATTTACTGATTCATCTCACAATCTTCAAGACGGTGGCTAGCTTGGAACATGATAATGGTTAATTTATAATCCTGAATAAAGAACCTGCAAGGAAATGAGGAAAAAACATCATTCACGGATACAATTGTATGAAACTAGATTCTTGATGAACACTAATATCTAAAATTTCAGAAGCCGGAAAATTTCCATGATGCTTTTGATGGTACAATCTACTTTCTTTTTTGAAATTTTTGTGAATTTCTATAGCAAGATACTTTACTCTTTTTTAGATCCTCTCCCCTATCTGTACCCCCTCAGTACTCCTACTTAATTCATTTCATCATAATATATTTATATAATTATATAATTCCTGTAGAAGTGAAATTGGGGTCCCAAATTATCCTTATGTGAGGTAACATAGACCTAGAAAGACAAGTATTGCTTTTTCTCTCTCATAACTAAATGCTAATTTGAAATCTTTCACAATACGTGTTTCAATTTGGAAAATACAGACAAAGCAAGAATGTAAAGATGGCCAATTGGGGAGCTTCCTGGGATGAGAGGTAGAATGCCGAGAGTAAAAGGAGGAAGGATGGAATATAAAGTTTTTGAAAGTAGTCCCGTATGAATTGTCCCCTGGATCTTTCCATTGTCTGGTTGTGATATTCCCCTTTCATCACGATTCTATTGATTTGGAGTTGTTTCCTCTTTCTTTTGGTTACACTGGGCTAGAGGTTCTGTTCTATCTGTTTCATTCTCTCAAGAACCAACTTTTGATCATTGATTTTTTGTATGGTTTTCTTTTGTTTTCGTATTTCATTGATCTCTGCTCTGCATTTTTGTTAATTTCTTCTTGTCTGTCTCCGTTTAGGGTACATTTGTTGTTGTCTCTCAAGTATTTTTAAGCTGCGGTGTTAGATCGTTCCACTTGTGATCTTTCTGTTTTTTTTATGTGGGCCACTTAGAGCTATAAAACTTCCCTCTTAGGACTTGCATTTAAGAGGTTCCCAAAGTTTTGCTGTGTTGTATTATGCATTTGTCATTCAGTTCCCAGGATATGTTTTTATTGTCTTTTTTTATTCTTCTCTTGACCAACTCATTATTCAAGAGTGTTGGTTTAGTCTCCATGTGTTCCTGTAGGTGTTGGAGGGTTCTTCATTCTGTGTTGAATTGAGTCTATTGCACTGTGGGTCTGATAGAATCGCCGTGAGATTATTTCAACCTTTTTTATATTTGTTGAGTTTTTCCTTGAATTACAAAGCAAACAATTTCACCCCAACTGGATGGGGGACGTAGGTGTTTGGGCACAATAGCGCTGCAGTAAGGTTTTGCTGAAGGAGCTGTTGTACTCATGGATTATCACTATAGCTAAAATGAAAAAAAAAAAAACTGAGAGAAAGATGCAGGACAGTTATGCGCCAGAATGAATGATCTGGATGGGGTGGGGGGGGAGGGAAAGGGAAATAAGCCTGAACTGAATTGGAAAAAATGTATGAAATGCACAAAGCATCAATAAAAATTAATTTAAAAAAAATAAAAAATAAATAAAATAAAAGGAGGAAGGGAAATAATAGAGTAGGAAGGATTAAATGAGTCAGAAATGGGAGAGCAGTTTAGAGGAGGGAATATGGGGGAATAATGCACAATATGAATAAACATAGTGCTCTCTTCTAAATTACTTGCTCTTAGTGCTAACTACTTCAATCGTGGCATCAATTTTTGCTCAAGGCAGTTATGTAAAAGTTGTTCTGGAATCTTCTTCATTTTGTCCAATCAGCTCTTTGAAAGTAAAAACTGTAGGCTTATCTCCACCTTGCCCTTATCTTTTGAAACAACTATGACAAGATAATATTAGAAGGAGAAGTTTGCAGGATTTTTTTTTCTTTTGTATTTTCCTCTGTTCTTTTGGACGAATCAAGAGGATAACACATAAGAATTTTTCTTTCAACTATGGAAAATATTTTTCAGAGTTGGATACAGGAGCTAGGCTACAAGGGGCAAATCAGAGAAAGATCAATGATGAAAACAGATACGGTACATAGTATTCCAAATAGACACTTCCCTATACATTAACTGTTAGATTATAAAAAGGCCAAGCATCCCCAGCCCCCAGATGAAAAGGCACATGAGACTTAAGTCACTCCAGGAACATGTTTTACCTCCATGTGGGACTGCCAGCACAGACCGCCTGCAGACACGTGGTGGAACCAGACAGCATGGCGGGGTCAAAGGCAAGGGCTGCAGCAGGGGGCAGAGGCAAGGGGCAGGGGCAGGGGCAGAGGCAAAGGCAGGGATCGGGGCAAAGGCAGGGGGCAGGGGCAGAGAGAGAGAGAGATGGCAGCTGGGGTCCACCTATTTATAGCCATGGGACAGGACCTCAGGTTCAGGGGAAGGAATCAGAAGATTGAGAGCTTCTGGAGGAAGTGGGCACCTGTGTGCCCCTCAGGATTCTGGGAAGCCCAGATCTAACTTTCCAGCCTTTTGCTTATGATAAGGAAATGGGGCTCTGTTCTCTCTTCTGTATCTGCTTCCGAGCTGATGGGGGGGGGTGAAGTCTTGGGGGAACATCTGTCAGGCTGGAGGGCTAGAGTCTGGTTTCCCATTTTGGCTGCTCTGGGTGCTCTGCCCAGTGGGTTTGGTCCAGATCCATAGTGGCCAGTACTTAGTGGACATTTTCTCTGCAACTGAAAAGACAAGCTGGTTGAATCTTATGAGTATACCAGTGTAGGGACTTCATAGTACCAACAAGGGAGGGAAGCTTCTGGGTGCATTAGTAATTGGAGGGTCCCTGCCTCAGGTCTGCAGAAGGAGAGAGGACTTTTACCCTGGTTTGAGGAATTGGAAAAAAAGTTTTAGTACACTGAGCAATAGAATGAGGGCCATCGAATGCAAGTGAAGAAGCAAGAATCTACACTTCTGCTGAAGGTCTAAAGCATTGGGGTGTATAGTCAAAAAATAATACACAAGTACTCTAATCTTTATTTTTATCCAAATCATTTATACTAATGATTACCTCAGAGACATAAGCTGCAGTCAAGTACATGATAAACTGTTTTGCTAGTGGAGTTTGCATTTTCAGATGATAACAGTGATAAGTAAATACGTACTTAACAAGAAAATTATAGATCCTATAAAGTTCCTGCAGGTAAACAAATAGTAAAATGAGGTCTGATAACTAAAAGCATAGTGGATGGAGCAGAATGAAAGTTGTCTGCAAAACAGAATAGTTTGAACTGAGACCCAAAGCAGGCTAGGTGAAGACCTGCGGTGAAAGTAATCTATGAAAAAATGGTTTGAGATCAAAATGATATAAACAACAAAACAGGTAGGCATAGAGCTGGAAGCTATGAACAAAGAGTCTTAGATAAGGTAGAGAAACAAGGGGCTGGAGAGATGGCCTAGCGGTTAAGAGCTCCGACTGCTCTTGAAGAGGACCCGGATTCAATCCCCAGCACCCACATGGTGGCTGAGAACTCTCTGTAACTCCAGTTCCAGGGGAATCCAACACCCTCTTATGACCTCCTCAGCATTGCACGACATGGGTGCACAAACTTACATGCAGACATTACATTCATACACATAAAAAATAAATAAAATTTAAAAAAAGATAGAGAAGCAAATAGAAGCTAGATTATGAAGGGTCTGTACATCAACACAAAGGATTGGGGATTTATTTCAAGAGCAATGGCAACCCATTGGAAGCTGTTAATAAGATTAGCATGTCGTAGCTTATATTTTCTTTAATTTTTTAAAAATAACATTTAATGGATCTGGAGTAATGGGTTAGCAGTTAAGAGCACTAGTTGCTCTTGCAGAGGACCTGGGTTAGATTCCCAGCACCTACATGGCAGCTAACAACCATGCATAACTCCAGTTCCAGGGGATCGGATGCCCTATTCTGACCTCCTTGAGCATTGCATGGCATGAGTGAACTTACAAACAAGCAGGCAATAATATACTAATGTATCTAAAATAAAAATAATAAATAAAATATTTCTGCCTCACAGCCAAGGCAACATGCCAATACAATGGAAGCAATGACTCAATTCAGGCTCTCTCTTCCTAGATGTGTCAACTTGGTAACTGAATTTATCTAGTACAGAGATTAAGGAGACATGATGAATGCATGCAATTTGGAATCCTAGATGGAATCTTATTTTAGAAAAGGGCAGTAAGTAAAAGCAAAGAGAACCTGAATATAGATTGAATTTTGTAATTAAGTTATTAATAAATACCATAAATAAAATGCTAACATTGGTTCTATAATTATGGCAATTGTTGCTCTAATGGAATATGTTAAAAAAATAGGGTAAATTTGAGTGTGAGGCATATAAGGACTCTTTGCTTTAAATTTCCACTTTTCTATAAATACAAAAGTATTGAAAATAAAAACTTTATTTAAAATTATACAGGCAAAATGTATTCTCTACTAGGTACACTGGGTTTTGCAAAGGAGATCTAGTCTGTCTTGAAGCCCTTCAGTGAGATTAGGTGAGTTTTGCAGAAAGAAAGAAGCAATAGAAAGACCATAACAAGTGAAGGGACTTGGCTGGGAAAACTGTTCTGGGGTTCCAAATATATGCTGCTCAGTTCTAAGGATGCTTTTAAATCAGAAGGGAAATGGAAACAGTTGGAGGTGCCACATAGTTTGTGTATGATTGAACTTATGGTGTACCAACTACCTATACAACTGCTAAAACATGTTAAATACTTCCTAAGTACTTGGTTCATACTTGAATGTAGGAAGCAGAAATCACAGATCTCTTGAGTATCCCTCATCTGGACGTGCTTCACACTTTCAATTTAATAATTGCATTGTCAAGCTTCTTCTTTTGAATTATGCAGTAGAATATACCTCCATTTCTTTTTTGTTACAGAAAACTTCAGATATTATTATTATTATTATTATTATGAAAATTAGGCATAAGAGTGCATGCAAAGCAATTAGAATTATGTCTGGAACACATGAAATGACAAATAAATGTTAGAAGGATAAAAATGCAACAAGCAAAGAAATCCTGCAATCTGTATCCTCTCTCATTTTCCTTTCATAGAGTTAAAGCAGAGAAATGCTATGTAAGAAAACAGTGTGAAATCCCCAGATTATTTTCCATTGTTCTCTGGTGGCCAAGTAAGTTTTCTCTTCAAGCACCAGTGATTTTCAAACTACAAGCAGTGTCTGAGCATCTCCATTGAAGGACTATGGTACAGAGAACAAAAGGGTTCAAAAGCACTAAAAGGTGTGAGAAAATGTTCCTTCTAATCTTGGAAACAGAGTCTCATAATTCTGCAAATTGCAAGCCCATGGGTTTCTGGAAGAACAAAGATGTGATTGATTAAACTTTTTAAAAATTTTATTTATTTATTTATTTATTTATTTATTTTTAATTTTATTTATTTATGTATGTGTATGAATGTACTGTCTGCATGCAAGTCTGTGCACCCATGTCGTGCAATGCCGTGGAGGTCAGAAGAGGGTCTCGGATTCCCCTGGAACTGGAGTTCTCCTGAAATTGGAGTTTCAGACGGTTCTCAGCCGCCATGTGGGTGCTGGGGATCGAACCCGGGTCCTCTGCAAGAGCGGTTGGTGCTCTTAACCGCTAGGCCATCTCTCCAGCCCCATTATTTATTTTTTTATGTGTATGAATGTACTGTCTGCATGTAGGTTTGTGCACTCATGTCCTGCAATGCCGAGGAGGTCAGAAGAGGGCGCCGGATTCCCCTGGAACTGGAGTTAAAGACAGTTCTTAGCCGCCATGTGGTTGCTGGGGATCAAACCCAGATCCTCTGCAAGAGCAGTCGGCACTCTGAACCGCTAGGCCATCTCTCTAGCCCAGATGTGAATGATTTATCAGTGAGGTTTCTTGGGAATTCTCACCTCACCCCACAGCATTCCACAAAAATTAGGAGTGTACAATCATAATCAAAACAAAAGAAAAAGAAGTGTTTTGGGGTTCTGCATGTTCTTAACAGACTCATCTAAAGGCAACCTAAAGCAAAAATCACATTATAGAACACAGTAAAAAGTCAAAGCCAAGCATGAGATTCAAGCTAGGAATGGAATAGGATGGAGAAGCCACTGAGTGGTCTCATTTTGTAATATAATCACTCACTAATTCAATTATTTTAATTTTGACCAGGAACTGTGGTCTGCTTTTATAAAGGCTGTGTAGGAGTGACTGCATCAGTGCTTCACTGAATTTTACTTAGGTCACAATTTTCTCTCAGAGTTATCTTTCTGGAAAATTGCTAAAATTTCAGCTCAGTTTGTAAAGCATAGTTTTGAAGTAATGGTTGAAGATGTGGGCACTTTACCTTGAGAAAATACAGAGCTACCTTCTTCTGGAAATTATAGTTAAGACACCAAAAATAATTTTCTAGGAGACTTTAGAAGCTGTCTTGTCTGAAAAATATAACCTTTTGAGAGATTGGGAATTCCTTAAGTTTTTAAACTTGAGAATGCTTTTAGAATTTAAACATTGAAGAAAAAGCTGATGGAATATCGCAGCCAACTCTGCTCCTTTTAGTCATGTTTTGAGCTTGCTTGTTTGTGTTTTGTCTTTTTTTTCTTTCATCATAGGAATGTATTTTAATTATTTCTTGATGTAAGCTCACATTTAGTCCCACAAGGCAACAGATAAGTAGGGGGTTACTCCTAAAGCCACAGTCTAGACACAAAGTCTAACAGGCACTTCATTTACCTTATTGAGGGCATTTTAATGCAGTTATCTTTTGATATTATTTGCTACTTAATGACAAACTATCTCAGTGTCAACTTACCCAGAGAAACGCATTTCCACCTTAGCAGATATTAACACATTTATCTATTCACTCACTCATGAGTAAGCAAGGTCTATGTAGGAAAGATAAAGGACCCTAGGATAAGAAAGGAAGCCATGAGAGAGAAAACAAGGGAATGAGAAGGAAGTCAGTGAAATTGTCATCATTATTCTAATACTACATCATCCTCCCAACTGGTCACAGCATCTGAATTGTTATGGTCTTAGAAATTGAGCTTTAGGGGGGGGGTACAGGTAGAAATGAAACCTCTCTGTCAAAAACCTTGCAATTCAAATCTTAAAACCAACTATGGGAAAAGATTTGTATGTTCCAACAGGTCAAAATGTCACCAACTTAACAGCTGAGAAAGAAAAGATACAGCTTTGCATCGAGTAGGATGTACCAGAAAGTGCCAACAGAAAGGTTGGCCCACCGAACATTGAAAGGAAAAAAAGCCTCAGATTGCTACAAACATCAAACCCCTCAGTGGATCCTACGTGTAACAACTATGTACAATGAGTCCTAACGAAACTTACCCTCTAGGAGCCGCAAAGGTTTTAATACGAAAGACTTTCTTATCCCCCCATAGAACAAGGAGAAATATGATGACGATGTCGTCCTCCAACTGTAAATTGGAGACAACTATTATAGAGGTAATCTCTTATAAAACCGGTAAAACTGCCTTCTTTAATTGACTAATAGACATAGGAACTGTGAAAAGGATTATTCTCTATTCAGAAAGATAATACTAAAGTCTCCTTAATCTATGCACTTAAGCAAAATATATTAATGCAGGAGCTCTGACATCAGCAATGGATTACTCCACCAAGGAGATGTTGGCCAGGGGATCCAAGCCCCCACAAAAGGTAAAGGCTCCTTGCCTCTAAACTGGGATACCTGCAAGAAGAGAGGCGATAAGGCCCTGCTGTTGAAGACCTGATGTTAACATGGGAAAGATGTATTGAGACCACACATGCAAGTGTACAAATGGTCTCTGGAATACCAGAGAGTGTTACCA
>VZQC01014081.1:120583-159140 GCA_009823505.1 Rhizomys pruinosus
ACATATATATGTTGAAGCAATACAAGTTGGAGAGAACAACAACACCAAAAGAACTGGAAAAATTATTCTGGAAAGACTCAGAAAAAGATGCAAGACATATATGGCAGAATGCAGGAACTCAGGTGGGGTGGGGGCATGGAAAGGGAAGTGACTCTAAATTTGATTGAGAAATGATATATGATGTATGGAAAAAGTTTAATAACAATAAAATAAATTAGAAAAAAGAAAGAAAAATAAATTTCGATTTAGGAACTGAGAACAAAGATGACATATTTGTTCATTTCATCTGTGCAGTCATTACCCTACATATCCTAACAATATTAAACAGTTACCCTGGCGTACCTCAGCAAGTCATTCATTCAGGGTTTGATGGGTGGAATTCTCCCTTTATGTTAGAGACAGTATAAGAATAGCTCACCCTCTGTTTATTGCCATGTGTTGTTAAAAGTAAGAGACACATTAGGCTTATGGTAAAACTAAAGAGTGAAATAAACTGTATTTTCTGTAGTAAAATAATAAGAACTCTAATATCATTTAAAATTGTCAAATTATAGGTGTGGAGAGATAGCTCAGCATTTAAGAGTACCTAAATGCTTTCGCAGAGTTTAGTTCCTAACACTCACATAAGCAGCTCACTGCCTCCTATAATTCCAGCTCTGGGATCCAACACTCTGTGTTGGTCATGACAAGCTCTCACACTCACACTTGGACACACAGGTGTACACATAATTAAAAAATAAATAATGGGCTGGAGAGAAGGCTCACTGGTTAAGAGCACTGGCTGCTCTTGCAGAGGACCCAGGTTCTAATCCCAGCAACCCACTTAGTGGCTAACAACCATCCTTAACTCCAGTTCCAGGGGATCCGATGCCCTCTTTTGACCTCTGTAGGCATTGTATGACACAGGTGCACTTACATATATACAGGCAATACATATAAAATAAAAATAATAAAATTAAAATATTTAAAAATTAAAACATTTTAAGATTATATAATTATATAACTTTTAACATCTATGAAAAAAATGTTCTGAAAGATTAATTAAATTAATGTTTCATATTTTATGGTTTTAGTGATTTTTCCACTTAACTTTTTCAGTATTGACTTATAAAATAAAAAAAAAGTTTTCTAATTAGTTAATACAATTATAAATACATTGAATTTGGTCAATAGGAGGGGAACTACTTGAGCAATAATATTTCCTACTAATTCTTCCTATAAGGTATGAAAACGATTAGTTTAGTGAAAAAAGCATTTTGTAATAATGCTAACACTCTCTCCTTCCCTCTCTTTCTTCCTCTCTCCCAATGTCCCTCCTTTCTTCTCTGCTAAGGGTATGTAAACCAGGGTCTCATTCTTCTAAAACACATTTTCTAACACTCGAGCTATACAAGACAGACAGCAGTATTTTTTGTAAGATTCAGTTACTAAGCATCTTAACACTAGAAGCGTGCAAACTTACTCTGTAAAATACTTCTCATTTAGATAAACATTTTTTGGTCTTTTTGAGACAGGGTCTCTCTATAGAGACTAACTGGCCTGATATACTTTATGTAGAGTATGTTTGCTTCTATCTCACAGAGATCTGTCCGCCTCTGCCTCCTTCTGAGTGTTGGGATCCAAGGCGAGTGCCACCACACCCAACATATTTTAATAGAAGATATACAATTCCTGTGTATAAGAAAACCAATTTATTTTACTTAGTGAGTTGATTTCTTTTAGAGGATTGAACATGTTCTCACTTTGTATACATGCAATATAATCATTTCATACTGTAGCATATTGTTTCATTAATTTCTTTTATATTATTTTTATTGAATTTTGGGAATTTTGTACAATACATTTTTTTAAAATCTTCTTTGAGACAGGGTTTCCCCATAGCTCTGGATGTCACAAAAGCACAACTGCAGAAGTAGAAACCTAAACCAAAACCGCAAATGGGTAATAAGGCAAAAGGAAGCAACACAAACCTATCAGTCATAACCTTAAATATTAATGGACTAAATTCCCCAATCAAAAGACAGACTGGGAGATTGGATTAAGAAACAGAATCCATTGATATGCTGTCTGCAAGAAACACGTCTTACCTTCAAGGACAGGCACCACCTTAAAGTGAAAGGATGGAAAAAAATATTCCAAGCAAATGGTACCAAAAAGAAAGCATGTGTTGCTATTTTAATACTGGAACTCGCTCTGTAGACCAGGCTGCCCTTGAACGCATAGAGATCTGCTTGCCTCTGCTTCCCAAGTGCTAGGATTAAAGGCATGCGCCACCATACCCGGGAACACTACGTTTTTATATTTCTTTTTTTTTTTACTTAATTTTTTAAAAATTTTATTTATTTTTGTATGTGCACGAATGTACTGTCTGCATGTAAGTTTGTGCACCCGTGTTGTGCAATCCGCGGAGGTCAGAAGAGGCTCTCGGATTCCCCTGGAACTGGAGTTCTCCTGGAATTGGAGTTACAGACGTTTCTTAGCTGCCATGTAGGTGCTGGGGATCGAACCTGGGTCCTCTGCAAGAGCAGTCAGTGCTCTTAACCAGTAGGCTATCTCTCCAGCCCCTTACATTTTTATATTTCATATTTTGATCATTTTTAGATCCCCTTCCTTATCGGCACCCCCACTTATGAACCCCCACCCAATTTTACTTATTATAGATTAAGGTCTATAGATTCAAATTTGTGTCCCCGAATGCTCTTCAGTCTGGGTCTCTCCACTGGATCTGGTCAACTACCAGCCAAGAGTCTCTCCCTTAAATGAGACTACCTCTCCCTCTTCAGCAGCCAGTAGTTGATATATTTCCTAAGGTAGGGTTAGTGTTTCTTACCAACCTCTCCATGTCCATTTTGGGACTTGTCTGCCTTGAGTTTATGTTGAATCTACCAGAACTTCATGGTAAGGCAATATTGCTGAAGACACTACTTACACAAGCTGTACAACATACAAGGACTGACTTCAAGTACCAAACTTGGTACTGACTTCAAAGTTTCATCTCTACTGGTTATCTTTCATTGTTCAGGAAGGTGCTATGCATGATGCTAGGGGAGGATCATAACCATCAACTTTACCCCAGCTGTGAATCCTGTAAGTTACAGCAACAACAACTGACTTTGGTAAGATATTCCCTCTGATAAAATAATGGTATGGATATTATGGGAGTAACTAATCACTTTCAAATTGTACATAACGGTCATTCCATAAGATGGGGCCCATACGTGATATTGATATTAGGTCTAGGAACCTGTGGCTAAATAAGTCAAAGGCCATAGGGGAGAGCCTACAACTCTTACTCTGCCAAATAGATATAGTAATAACTGATTCTTAAAGCCTTACTATTATACCAATAGACAGCTCTCAGCAGAGAAGCTTCTTTATGCAGCAGATAGTGATTAACGTAACAACTGACCAACTTGCAGAGAAAAAGAGGCTACAGAGTGTGTGTATCCCTGAATAGGACACCTGTATCAAACTTATACCTCCCAATGTCCAGGGATCATTATAGAAGAGGGAAAAGAAAGATTATAAAAGCCAGAGGAGGTCAATGTCCACAGGAAAAGTTTTACAGACAGCTGAGCATTTACTTATATGATTCTTTAATATTCTTATTTCAATGAATAAATGCTTTCTCTTTCTTAGTATCAAACATGAATCACACTCTAATGTGAAATGTCTTAGCCAAGCAAAATTTATTTATAATATAGTAACTGAAGAATATAATTAGAAAGTAATATTATTTTCAGCTAGTAATAGGAAAATCTGTTCAATAAGCAGATAATCCTATAAAATTAAATAAGTTATCCACATCATATTATATAAATATCAAATATTTTATAAATTATATGCTAACTTCTAACATGGCTATATCAGAAATATTATTTTTTTACTCAAGTAAATAATAAGAACACAGGTAAATTAGAAAAGAACAAAGATGATTTCAAATTATAGGCATAGATATGAAGTACATGTTTTAACCACATTTTTCAAGTAATTTAAATTTGGGGCTTAATTTCTTGACTGCCTGCAGCTATATTTCAGACCAATTTGGATGCAGCTGTAGATTAAGACACCACATTTATCTGCTGTATAGTTTACATTAGTTCGTCTTTACTTGGAACTCAGGAGAATTGTCCAAATTTTTATGTCATCCATTTATTTATAACTACAAGCAATAATTAAAGGATAAAATCAAAAGCACTGAACTTGATTTTCAGCTAAGTAGGCACAAATATACCTTTAGAAAAAAGAAACAGTTTGTCCAGGAATAACCTTTCGATCCTACTAATGAAGAACAAGCAATTAGATATATAGGTATTTAAGCAGCACTAATAGTTATGGTAGGTTACTTTAGCATAGACACATGTTTGGATATGTTAATCCATGAATTACAATTTTCCCCCCTGTTAAATATGACAGGGTCTTACTGTGGCTTATAACATCTCCTAACCTGTAGAGGATGTAAGCTTGTGGCATCAGCCATGGGTTATTTCTCCAAGGGGAGAGCCAATAGCCAATTAGATTTGGGATATACAGGCACATGGCTGCCTCTGCTGCACAGTATTTCCAGGCAGGTGAGGTGTAGCTGGTGCTGACGGTGGAGTCTTGCTTGACTCAGGGAGACCCGTATTTGCTTTATTGGTTTAGTGGCCTTTGGTAACACTCTCTGGCATTCCAGAGGCCATCTGTACACTTGCATGTGTGGTCTCAATACATCCCTCCCATGTTAACGTCAGGTCTTCGGCAGCAGGGTCTTATTGCCTCTCCTCCTGTAGGTATCCCAACTTAGAGGCAAGGAGCCCTTACCTTTTGTGGGGCCTTGGATCCCCTGGCCAACATCCACCTGGTAGAACAATCCATTGCTGATGTCAGAGCTCCTGTATTAATATATTTTGCCTGAGTGCATAGCCCTAGGACTTTAGTATTATATTTGGTTCTGAACAGAGAGTAATCCCTTCCACAGTTCCCATGTCTAGTAGTCAATTAAAGAAAGCAGTTTTACNAGAATGTAAGGGCTGCGATTGGGGTGAATGGTGAAACTACAGCAATGTAGTCTGGACACTCATTTGATCAACTTGATTGAACAAACAACCTGTCACCCCCCACTGGATGGTGGGGCTGTAGGTGTTTGGGCACAACAGCCTGCAGATAGGTTTTGCATGAAGGATGCTTGTACTCAAGGATTATCACTTATAGCTAAAAATGAAAAAAAAAAAAACTGAGAGAAAGATGCAGGACAGTTATGGCAGAATGCATGATCTGGGATGGGGTGGGGTGGGGGAGTTAAAGGGAAATAAGCCTGAACTGAATTGGAAAAAATGTATGAAATGCACAAAGCATCAATAAAAACTAATTTAAAAAAAAAAAAGAAAAGAAAAAAGAAAGTTTTCCGGTAACGATAAGACCTTGTGTCCCGCTAATTAGAAATAGAGTTCCATTCTTCATTTAGCTAGCTGTCCCTTAAATATATGAGGAAAACTTTCCTTGGTGGAAATTATGACATAAGATTGAGTAAAGGGAGAAAAAGCAGTAAAATAAAACTTATAACCTAGTACTTCAGTGCGAAGTATCAAGCCTAGCTCTTCTGTGTAGCCTATGCAGTTCACGGTCATAATGGCTAATCTACTTACTGCTTTTACAATGGGCCAGGTGCTGTTACCACATCACTGTCATTTAAGCTTCACAAAGGATTTATGCATTATGAAATTAAGTTAGTTCATGTCTGTTTGGCAGTGGAGTTGATATTTCATTCCAAGTAGTCCATCTCCAGTACCCATGAGTCAAATTATATGTCTTTAAGCTTTTGTTTATAGCCATGCAGAGGAGGGAACAATTGAGTATAGCTGTACATTTTGCCTACTGTCATAATAAATGTAAGTATAGCTAAATAGATGTTGAAAACCTTTCACGTGTATGTTTCAAATAGTGTAGACAATCACTAAGCTTCCAACAAGGTAACTGCATAACCTGGAATCAAAAAAGGAGTTTGAAGACTATTTTCAATAAATTTAGATTTTGAAATATGATAAACTAGATCTAATACTGATAAGGAATGTATTTTCCATAAGCATTCTTTTTGTTACTCAAATAAACCAATTTTTATATATCAACTCCATTTTATACTTCAGAAAGTCTTAAGGGGTATTTCAAATGCAATGAAAGCTTTGAAAAATATTTTTTAAAACTGGTGAATTTCGGGGCTGGAGAGATGGTTCAGCATTTAAGAGCACTGGCTGCTATTTATTGTAGAAGACCAGTGTTCAAACCCCAGCACCCACATGGTGACTAACAAGAGCCTGTAACTTCAGTTGCAGGGAATCCAACTCCCTCTCCTGACCTCTGTAGGCATTGTATGACAAGAGTGCACTAACACACATGCAGGCATCATACACAAAAAAATAAAAAGAATACATTTTCTTTAGTTGATAAATTTAGCAAGAAATTTCAGGGGTTTGTTTTCATTTGTTGTTTTTAATTTTTTTTCTGAGACAGGATCTCCTTTTAGCCACAAGCCACAGCTGGTTTGGAACTCACCATGTGTAGACCAGGCTTGCTGCAATCTCACAGACATCTGCCTGCCTCTCCCTCCTTAGTGCTGGGATTAAAGGCATGTCCTACCATGTAGGTAGGTGGGATTAAAGGCATGTCCTACCAAGCCTGGCCTAGTTTTCAGTTTATAATTCACACTGACATGGTGGAATAATTTTGCTGTGATTTGAATCTAAAAATGTCCTCTAGTATGTATTAAAGGCTTGCTTGCCATCTATTTGGGAGTTTGAGAAATGGTTGGATCCACTGATGAATTCATAACCAAATGGATTATTAAGAGCTGGGGCCTGGTTGTACATAGTAGGTCACTGGGGGAGAGCCTTGAAAGGCATATTTTTCCCCTTACCCTTTTTGTCTCTCTCTTTTTTTCTGGCCTCCATGATTTGAGTAGATTTGTTGTACCGTCCATTCCTTTTTTTTTTTTTTTTAATGTGTATGAGTGTACTGTCTGCATGTGTCCTGCAATGCCACAGAGGACAAAAGAGGCTGTCGGATTCCCCTGGGATTGGAGTTAAAGACGGTTCTTAGCTGCCATGTGGTGCTGGGAATCGAACCCGGGACCTCTGCAAGAGCAGTCGGCACTCTTAACCACTGAGCCATCTCTCCAGCCCCTGTACCATCCATTTCTTCCCTGATATTTCTGCCTTGTGATGATTCTAAAAGCAGTGGATCCAACTGACCATGAACTGAAACTTTGGAAACCAAGAACCAAACTAAATCTTTACTTCTTTAAATATTTTTTCCTCAGATATTTTGTTATAACATGAATAAGTGACAGCACCCACATTTAGTATGGATTTTACTTAACTAATAGCCTGGTATGCCTGAGTTGGGTTAAAACCATAGTTTCCCAATTCATTTATAATATTGATTGTTGCATAAATGTTATCTGACACAGTCTTGCATACTAAGATATTTGGGGAAAAACTATAGAGAAAAGAGGTAGCAAGACCACAGACATATTCTCTAGATAGAGTGTACATCTTAGCAAGTCAGTAAGACTGATGAGGACTTTGTGTAAGCAATATAATATATCTAGTTATAGAAGGATGTAATGAGCACCTTCATATTCTACAAATGGTGAAGACTGCCATATAGAGAAACCTACACAGTTCAATTGAAGAGCTTACACTTAATTTTTGGTAAATATGCATAGCTGTTAAGGGGGGAGGCAGTAATAAATCAGATGCTAGTTCCAAAACAATATGTCACATTGTTACCATATAGGGATCTTGATGGGGATAGTTTTGTCTGCCAGTCAAAGACTTAAAAGACAGGAAAAATCTCAGAGCAGAAATAAACAGATAACAAGCTTTATTAAAAGTAAAGAAACATGCATACATTCAACAAAGAGAAAAGCTCTTCACAAGTGAAGAGGGGATTCAGAAACCCAAATCTGAAGCCCCAATGAGGGCTTGGATCTCTTAAATGGTTTTGGTGGGTCTTCCTCTGTAGGAATGAAACTTTGCTGGCTCGAGAACTTTTGAGAGTTATCTGATATCTCCATGGGCATTCAAGTTGTCTCTGTGAATTATCTGTAGCTCCATGAGGCCGGGATATTGCAGCTTTTCCTGCCTCGCCTATATCTGCAAAATTCCAGACCCGGATGGGTCATACCCTTAAGGTACTGAGCAAAATGTCACACCTGTAGTTTACTGTTTACACAAACAGGAGCTCTGCTGCCCCTGGTAGGAGCCAAGGTGGCTCGCCCTTCCCTTCCTCCTGCCCCCCCTTCCTTGGCCAGAGAACAGTAGCTTTTAGTATATAAACACATTGCTGGCATGAATAAAACTGATTCCTTCTCCTGGACCTTCTCTCTGAGTCCAGAATGAGGAGTTTCTTTTATTCCTCTTCAGGTGACTTCCCAAGGTTCCCTCCTCCCTTCTTGCCAGAGCTCAGCCTAGGGATTATTGGCAAAGCTGCTAGCCTGGTTCTAGGAGGGAAGAACATTCTGTGGACTGCAGCCATGCATGATCAAAGGACCAACAGATGCTATTTAACCAACATTCCTCCCCTAATTTTGAATTTGTTAATTTAAACAAAGAAGAAAGAGCTAATAAGCTATAGCTTCATTCTGAGATATGCCCAGGTCAGGCCTTGGTCTTACTTGAGCTGGTCTGGACTACCTGGGCCTTGCCAGTGGGAGAAAAAGACTTTCGGGTCTTTGTCTCAGATGAAGAAGAAGCTGGAAGAATGCACTCCTTTACAGTGGTTCTGGTTCTAGTGTATGAACGATGGATGTCTAAAATCAAAAGCTAGCATATTAAAACTAAACAATTTCCTACATTTCTGATTAAAATAGCTACACCAATGTTTTAGTGTTGTCAGGTTAGAGAACAAATCTGTGCTTCTTTGACACTTTCCTACACAATATTTTGTTTGTAAGACTGCTGCTACTCATTTACATTTTTTATATGTGTGTAACCTTCAAAAAGAGAGCAGTTATATCTAGACACTGTTTTGAAAACTCTATTATAATGGGAAAATAACATAATCTTGAAATAGGCCTTTCTTTCAGGATCCTAAATTCAGATTTGATACAATTTCCTTGAACTTAATTAAAATACACACTTCTTAAGAAAATAATATTGAAAGCCTGAGTCACCTGGTTATTTTGTAGTTCCATGGTAACCAATTCAGGTCCCATGGCTGCCCCTTGGCAACCACATTGAGTATAACCAACAGCTTTCTAACTGGACTTAAGACCTGTTCAATAGATGAGAATTTATGTCTGATAATGTAAACCTAAACAACTGTGTGTAGCTAGAAAGTTCATATGCCCAGGTCAGGCCTTGGTCTTACTTGAGCTGGTCTGGACTACCTGGGCCTTGCCAGTGGGAGAAAAAGACTAAAGAAAAAGAAAAAGCAGAACTATTGCTATTTTCCTAAACCAATATGTTTCAATTCTTTTGAAAATACTTATCCTTATATAGTTCTGAGTATATTTCTTGCTTCTATCTTTATTTTAATTCATTTCCTTATACTAATATATAATAACTATTATAATAATGTAATATACTTTTATTAGTAACTTCACACGTGCCACTGAAGCTCATTGAGAAGCAGACTTTGGTTGTGCCATTGGTGCCTTCACTTCAGACCCAAGCACGTTTGTCTGATAAGGGTCTTAAAGGCTGCTGTCTATGGATGGGCTGGCCCCTGGCCCTGTGAGGTGGAGAAAGAAGAACATAAAAACAACCCAATAGTGAAAATACCATATCCTTGAGAATAGGACAGGAAATAGTTACAGCAGAAATACAAAGCTGGAAGGGAAATCCTTCCCAAGGATCATCCCACAGCAAAAAAAAAAAAAAAAAAAAAAAAAAAAAATTCAGCTACTGCTTCTCCCTTGTTATAAAAATGTCCATGTTGGAAACAGCTGATTGGAAGTCTCACCCAGGAGAAGACAATCTGCCTGAGACCCTGCTTGTGACTCCCTTGGTGCCCATGGCTTCCCCAGTGGGTCAATGTTGGGTGTGTGTCTGTCTGATTTGATGCTCCACTGACTTTATGCTGCAGGTTGTTTCATCTTTTTACTCCTGCTTGCTGTGCAAGGATGATAGTATTGATCAGATCTTCAATAGACGTGAAACCAAAAGGAGTCTATTGTGGATCATTCTTCAAATAGAAAAAGTAAAAAATGACAATTTTTGAAATAGATACTACAGAAGTGACAAATTATTCTGGACTTTTGATGTATTGGCCGTTTACTTTGTTAACTTGCTTCACATTTTTAAGATATTGGCATTATTTTTCTTATTTTACAGATAAAGAATAAAGTATGGATTATTGTGGGTGGGCCCATTTAATCCCAGGACGATCCATGTGTAAAACACGTGAAGGAAAGCACAGCACATGGACGCATGTTAAGGTCCAAATACAGAGAGCACTTTATTCCAAAATGTCTGGTTATATAGACAGCATGTCACAACTCCCAGGGCCAAATCCTAAACCTTTTCATCACTATATCCCATTCCATGGGTGTGGCCAGGGAGGTCCCATTGTTTTAGAATGCTGCCCATCTTAACTAAATTTTCCCACAGATTACCAAAAAAAATGAAAATATTATTGAGTTGGGCATGGTGGAGCACACCTTTAATCCCAGCAGAGGGAGGCAGAGGCAGTCCTCTTATTTATGAGTTCAAGGCCAGCCTGGTCTATGTAGCGAGTTCCAGGACAGCGGAAGTTACAAGGAGACCCTGTCTCAAAAAGACCAAAGGGAAAAAAAAAAAGAAAATACTATTTCATAGATTATTTTCTACCACTTTGATAATGTTAGAAATTTGGAGGTAATTTATGGAAAGGAAAACTAGGAATCAAAAACTTTATGAAGAAAATCCAAAAACAATAATGTTTCAATTAAAAATAAAAATGGGTACTTAAAAATATTTCCATGCTTAAAAATATCAAACATGGCCTAAGTTACCAAAGCATTTGCCTAGCTACCAGTGTGCACACATGACTGAGTTGGATCCCCAGAACCACATAAACTGGTCTCACTCCTTGGCTGATACAGGTTCAGAGCGGCTTCATAAGGAGTTTGAGACCAACTTGAAAAATGAGTCTGTTTCAAAATAAAAAAAAACAAAATCACATACATGCTTCAAACTGTAGGTATTTTTTATAAAGTCTATTTTATATAAATCATTTCTTTTTAAAAAGGGTTTCAAGATTGTTACACTGTTATTTAATAACTTTGGCCCTTAGACCCTAAACCACATTTCTGCTCTTATTTTATGTAGATGGGAACATCACTTGATTTATGACACTACCATGATACTTAATTAACTATTTCATCTTGGCTGAAAATAAATGAAAATACTTTTATTTATAAGTATGTAATATTTTCAGATTAAATATATTTATTGGGCATAAAATATCAAACAAGTTAAAATTTGAAAGCATGATATCTAATATAAATATATGCTTTGAATAGTCCACTATTAAATCTTTCACCTGTTCAACCAACTATAAAATTGCCCCTTTGTTTACTGTCAAATGAAAAGTTATTTATATGTCATATGAGTTCAACTGAGGAGATGGATACTTCTAAGAATAAATATACTTTGATCTATGCACAAAATAAAACTTTGAATTATAAAGAAAAACAAAGTTTTAAATTAAATCATGAATTTAAAAAACATAAAAAATACTTTTAAAAATGACGTGCACTTTCTGATGTATACTCTTGTTTACATAGTAAAGTACCCACGCAATTTTGTTTCAGACTTTTGTTGAATATTTTTTGGCAGGTAAAAGACAGATGAAAACTGTATTTACATTTATGGAAATCTCGAATTTGGGCTGGAGAGATGGCTCAGTGGTTAAGAGCACTGACTGCCCTTGCAGAGGACCTGGGTTCAGCTCCAGGCACCCACATAGTGGCTAACGACCATCTATAACTCCAGCTCTAGGAGATCTACCACTTTCTCCCGTCCTCCTCAAGCATTCAAAACAGGGGTGCACTTACATGCATGTAATACACTTATCTGCATACAATAAAATAACAATAAACATTAAAAAAGAAATCTCAGATTTATTGCTTACTTTTCTACTGTTATTTAACTTTATTGTGATAGGTTCTATGTATAGTTTTACCTGGACTGGCATTTTCTGTGTAGACCAGGTTGGCCTAGATATCACAGAGGTCTGACTGCCTCTGCCTCCTCAAAGATAAGACTGGAGGTATGCACCACCACACCTGGATAATTTTATACATTTAAAAAAATACTTTAATTGAGCTTTTGTACATTTCATACAACAGTTCTTAATCCATGTCCCATTTAGTGCTCATTATTCTATAATCACTTGTTCTCTATATGTTGATTAGTTGTGGGACTCTGTGTTAACTGTCTTCTACTTCAAGAATCTTCTCTGATGAGAGTCGAGAGATGCACTAATTTATGAATATATCAATATCATTAGGAGTTGAGATATGCCAGACTCAAGCTCTTCTTGATCCTTGCCATTCTGGTGTGGTGGCACCCGCCTTTAATCCTAGACAGAAGCAGGTGGATCTCTGTGAGTTCAAGGCCAGCCTGGTCTATAGAGTGAGTTCCAGGAGAGCTGGGGCTACAGAGAGACCCTGTCTCAAAAAAAAGTCCAAAAAAAGAAATAATCTATGCAATTTTGGTAGACATTTCATAGTCACGATAGTTTTCAGAATCACAAAAACTTTCCAGTCTTAAAGGGCTCTGCACTTAGAAGGACCCTGATCTTAATAGAATCCTCTGTTGTTACTGTCCTGGAATTAGTAGTTATTATGTATGGTACCTGCATTTATGTTGTGCACCAGACCTGGCAGTTGTTAGCCATGAACTCATATGTTAACTACATCAAACTGTAATATCATTGTGTATAGAACTATTATTTATTTAAATGTGAGGACTGCCAGTCTCCTACTTGGGACAGCTGCTTATTCAAGATTACATTGTGTAAATCATATCACTGTTCTGGAACCCTAGCTAAGACTTCTTGGTCTCTTCCTGTCACTTCCCCAAATTTCATTGTTGTAGTTCTTCCAGAGATTATATGTGCTAGCCCAGGAGCCATCTAAATTATTCACTTTTAGATTAACCAAGCCTGGTAGACTTTGGGTAAGTTTAAACAAATGAAATGTACCGTGTTCAGACAGTACAACCAGGAATTTTATTAAACTGACCAACAGAAGCTTCATTAAAATGCAATAAAACACGCTATTAAGAGAAATGAGAAACTAAGAATGTAGTGAGGCCCAATGTTGTCAGCTATGTTTTTAAAAATAAGATTTAGGATACTATGAGGATGGTTCTCTTTTGTTTGGTTTTTTACAACTACATTTAAGTATGGAAAGAATTTGGAAATGTGCAACTGAGATGTTAACTGATATGGTTATAGGAGATGTCTGTAGATATATATTTATTTTATTTTATTTATTTATTTGGTCTTTTTGAGACAGGGTCTCCTTTTAGTCCCAGCTGGCCTGGAGCTTGCTATGTAGACCAGGCTTGTTTTAAACTCACAGAGATCTGCCTGCCTCTGCCTGAGTGCTGGGATTAAAGGTATGTACCACCATGACGGCCAGCGAGAAAATACATATATATATATATATATATATATATACATATATATATATATGAAAATTTTACATAGTGATTGTGTATAAGACAATTCCTATTTCTATAGCATAATATATTTATTTTAAAAATGTTAAACTAAGATATAATTTCTTTGCTTAGAGAAAAATGAAGATTGGTTTTAATAACAAAATGGAATCTTCCACTTTTGAATATATCCATCCACATTTTAAAAACCATTAGTCGTTCATTAACTAAATATATTATTTATTTCCTGATTTTTGTGAATTTCCTGGAATATATTCTGATCATATTTAGGTGTGCTTCCTTCCTATACACCTCCTCACCATATTTCATGTACTGTATCATATTTCTTAATGCCTATTGAGTCAAGTCTCCAGATGTCCCTCAATATGAGTTCATCCACTGAGGCCTGGTTAATCTATTTGGTCTTATACTCTAAAGAAAATCATCTCTCTTTCTCCAAGTAGTTTCCAATAGTTCCTCAGCTACAGATGTGGCTTCGTCCTCATTTCTCACCTTCCAGGCTAGGATTTTATCTGGTTTGGGCCTTCGTGGGTCTTGCTCATGCTGTTATAATTGTTGTAAGTTCAGATGAGTGACATACCAGCTGTTTGCAAATCCATTTCCTTGTGGACGTCCATTACCTCTGGCTTTTAACAATCTTTCCACCCCTCTTCTGCAGTGGTCCCTGAGCGTTGGGTGGCAGAAGATTGATATAGGTGTCTTTTTTCAGGAATAAACACTCTGGAGCATCTTATTCTCTGCACATAGGCCAGATGTGACTTTCTGGATTGATCACCATCTGGTGCATGAGGAAACATCAGTGGTGAGAATTAAGAGATACATTAATATTCCTCTGCCACCTGTTACCCTATGTTCCCTGAGTCTTAAATGTAGAGGTTCCATCCTATATGTCAGTTAGGGCTGGGAATCTCACAAAAAACTTATTTTCCATATTTTACCAGTAGACAAACTTTGTAATAGTTGCCACTTTTTTTGCAAAAATAAACTTCTTTAATGAGTGCTCTCTATAAATATAAGGATACACATTTAGAATACACTAAGAAATTACATTGGTCTAAGTTTGTGAAAGAAGTAGGCTTTTCTCTAAAATCTATGACCTGTCCAGCCATGTGCATTTGGCTGTTTATAATACATGTATGTATCTGCACTTGAGGTGGCCTTAAGTCCAGATCAAGATAAGTGGTTATTACCTCCAAAATAAAATTTGCTAGACATTACAGCTGGATGGAATCATTGACTGTTTTTCTCTCTTGATAGTTCACATGTGAGCTGGTACTCAGGAGGACTTTTATCTAGGGACATGCACTCTGCAGTCTCTTATTCTCTACACTCTGGCCAGTTGTGGCCTTCTGTGCGCATCATCCTCTGTTGCATGAGGAAGCCACGCTGGTGAGAGTTGCATTAATGTTCTCTGTACCTGCTGTCCCTCTATGTTCCACATAAGCATTTTCAGCTCTTCTGCGTCTCTCCTTAAACATCCCTCCCTATTCCCTTTCGAGTTAAATTATCCCCACTTTATTTATAGGGGTAATTAAATATTTTAAATTTGGTGACAACTTTGAAGTTGGCATTATAAAATAAACCATTGCAATTATCTAGGTAAGTGTTTTGACATCACATCAATTGTCCAACAATGTTAAATTTATAAAAATGAATTTTTATGCCTGGAAGTTAAAGACCTCTCAAGATTAAAATATAGCTCATTGTCTGTCTGTCTATCTATCTATCTATCTATCTATCTATCTATCTATCTATCTCTAAATTCACATTTTAAAATAGATTAAACATCTTTTGGGAACTATTATATTCAGTTTAATCCTGAAAAAATCTCCTGTCATGATGGAATTCTGACACTAAATCAGTCTTCCTCCTGAAAATCATAACAATGATTAAATAAAAACTAAGATAAAGAAATAATTATGTGTTTATATATATATTTGAAGAAAATATCTTGTTAATAGAGGGGAGGCTAATAAATAGTGCCATGTTAGATTACCTTATAATATAAAATAATTTGCATGTGCCTGAAAATTGTAGATATGCTAAGGTTTACTCCCCATGCCAACATGTACATTGTGAGATCTATTAGCATTTTGATCAGTTAGTTTCATTTTGACGCAAGCAGTCGCTAATTTTTGTCATTAACAGGTCCCTTTGTAATATGGTTTACATAAAATATATGCTACAATTGAATATTAACATTTATCCTCATTATTCAGAATCATAAATGAGTATATATATATATATATATATATATATATATTTGAAAAATGTTTGCAAATATCAGTGTGGTCCTAATGCTCTCTAAATAGCATGCCTAGAAATTCTTATTGAAGTTGTGATGTTTGTGTTAGAAAACTTAGGAAATCTCACAGGATACAAATGAGATGTTACTAGTATCACTACTTGTAAAAGTTGTGAACCCTCTCAAAGTTTTTCAGATTTATACAAATGTATAAAACTAAAGAATTTCAAAACCTTCCATTTTCAGTTATCTGAGATCTTTGTGATTAAGTAAATTAGTAATAGGCTAAAGATATTACACAGGATCTCCACACTGTACATAAAATGCAAGTTGTATAATTATTTAGGTAATTAAATATGAATGTTGTTTAAAAACCTTAAAAGTATCTTCAAATGTAAACTTTCTTAAGTGATCATTCTTACTTTCCAAAATTTAAATGTTGAAGCTTTAACAGGCAGAATCCCAGAAAGTGACTGCATTTCGATAGAAGGCTGTTAGAAGTAAAAGTAAAAGGAGGTCATGTATGTAGCCCTTGCTCCAGGATGATTGGTTGCTTTATAAGAGCAGATTAAGCCTTAGATATAAACAGAAATGAGTTCACATGAAGATGCCCGAGAAAAGACTACCAGCTATAACCCAAGAAGAGCGGTCCTTAGAAAACCTACCTGTGATGAGACCTTGATCTTGGACCTCCATCCTCTAGAATTTTGAGAAAGTAAATTTCAATTGTTTAAGCTACTTATTATACTTATGAGTGCTTCAGCAAAATAAGACATAATAACTCAAAAGGTGCAGATGAAAAATACAATGCTTTGAATTTAGATTTTAGGTCAACTATATACAGAAACACAAACAGCTTCTCAAAGCAAGCTAGAATAAAAGCCAAGTAATTATAATTAAATCAAGTGACTACAATTTCATTCCCATGATTTCAAGCCTTCAATACAGTCAGTCAGCGAGAACATCATCTCAATTATGCAATTTATATGACAAATTCTTCTTTTAGAGAGGAACTGTAAAGGCCAGACATCAAGGTCCTAATCTCACAACTTACATGTAAACCTTTGAGCAATTTAAAGTTTCTACATAAACGGGCTGACAAATAGGCAGGATGTGTTGGATATTAAGATTAATACACATGGTTGTTGAAGATACTGGAGAATAAACTGACTATTCACAATTTTGACAAGAAACTGAAAGAACACAAATGTGAGTGTACTCAAACTTAAAATGATTTAGAAACATGAGGACATTTATAGGATTTCATCCTGCTACTATGTATTAAAGTTTGGATATTCAATTTCTCCCAAAGACTCATATGTTAAAAGGTTTAGGTGCCAGTCTAGTGGCACCAAATTTTGAGGTGATGGAGCCTGTCAAATGTGAAGCTTAGTGGAAGAAGGTTAAGTCATTAATGGGGAGTCATTGGAGAGACTATTGGGACTCCAGTGTTTCTTGCTACCTTTTGGGCTGAGTTTCCACCTGGTGCACCTCGTCACCATATTCTGTCTCTTCCCAGGCCCCAAGACTTTGGATTCTGGGAATCAAAATAAATCTTTCCTTCTTTTAAGTTGATTATCTCATTTTGTTTCAATGAAGGAGGATGACTGACACAATTAATAAACCTCACAATATTATGAAGATTAAAGGACCACGTATAGGGAAATAATTGATTCTCATTAAAAGTTTGAAGGAAGAAAATGAAAATAAATCAAAGAGTTGAAAACTATTGGCTTTAAACAAAAATGGTATAGAATCCTTACTAGGAACTCTTTTAGACTTGAATTTTGTTCTGTGGTCAATGATCATCTAAGTACATGATTAACAGTTTCCATCTGTGTGCATCATTTATGTTCCTTGCCATCATCACATGTCAAATGTGTTTCATTGGGCTTTTCTATATTGTGTAGGCTGAGGACAAAAGTGGCATATGGGAAATAAGGAATATTTAGAATTCAGGGTAGTCTTTGGGACAAATAGTCTTTAATATAAAAACCAGTGATGCCAGTCAGCTGCATCAGCTACACAGGAAAGGAGCCACAGTTCAAGGTCATGACAGCTTTGTTTCAATTTATATTTCTAGGTGATTAAAACAAAGCTGATTTGCTTTCCTCCTTTTGTATTAAAATCATGGTTTTGAATATTATCAAAGTTTTAGCACTACAAAGAAATATGGAAACCATCTAACTTTATAAAGAAAAGAAACTTACTTTGCTTATAGTTTTGAAGACTGAATTTAAATAATCTACAACAATTGGCAAGAAATCTGCAGAAGGATCAGGTGGTAAGGCAGGAAACAGTGTAGGGAGGAGAGGTTTGGGGTTTTGTTATTGTTGTTCATTTTATTTATTTATTTTTGAAACATCATTTCCTATAGCCCAAAGTTACCTTGAACGCACTATGAAGCTGAGAATGACATTTAACTCCTACATCTATGTATCAAGTATTGCAAACATGTGTGTGCCTCCACATTTAGCTGGGCTTGGTTTTCTCAGAAGAATCCTTACATGAGAACCAGTCTCGTGGACCTTAATCAGTTAGGATGGCAGGGTCCCAGTGATCAAAGAACCTCCAGTTAGACCCTACCTTACAGTTCCACTACAGTTATTCTAACAATATGGAACATTGAGGAATACCCAAAACATATATAAATCATAGTAATTTCTCTCAAAGTTAATGCTATAAAACTAAATGCAATGAACACTTTCAAAACTCATATTTTGAAATAAAAAAAGTATAGTATAGCATCATGAATATAGTGTTTTTGTGTGTAAATAGAGTAGCTGACTTTCGAAACCATTTCAAACATGGCTTTTGGTCTGTATGAGTAAGAACTGAGTCTATTTATCTATCTTTCTGTGTGTCTGTCTGTTGGTCTATCTATTAGAAATGCTAAATATTGGGTAAATGTATTTTTAGAAATTACCAAATGTGTAAAGTTATAACATTTGTATATATGAGGATATTTATTTCTTAATTCAAATTTTGGATGGTTTGGTGTATTGATATGAAAGATGAAGGTGGGGTGCTAGATGTGTGCTCTGTTGTTTCAGTGGAGGCAATGATGTCTGACTTTGGGGAAATATGGTACATAGCTTTAGTGTCAACTTGACGCACCTGGGTTGAGGGAGCCTCAACTGGGGAATTGGCTCCATTGGACTGGCCTGTGGCCATAGCTAGGGAGTACTGTCTTTTGATTGTTGAGCAATGTGGGATGGCCCAGCCCACTGTGGGTGGTGCCACCATCCTGGGCAGGTTGTTGTGTATGGTATAAGAAAGGAGTCTGGGCATGGGCCAGGGGAGCAAGCCAGTAAACAGCATTTCTCCATGGGCTGTGCTCCAGCTCCTGCCTCCAGGTTCCTGCCCTTAGTTCCTGCCTTGGGCTCCCTGAGTGATGAACTGTGTGACCCAGGAGATGTGAGCTGAATAAACCCTTTCCTCCCCAAGTTGGTGTGGGTCAGAGTGTTTTGTCACAGCAACTGAAGATGAACTATAACAGGGAACAACATCCTATGGGAAACAATGGAAAAAACAATAAGTCTTTCCAGGACCCACGTTAGTTTTTGGAGGCAAACTCTCATGTCATCCAAACTGTTCTAGTCAAGGCTAGCCTTCACTAAATCTTGATTTTTTTTTACCACAATAAAGCCATTTGTTGGATCTCCAGTGTTAATCACTCCAATAACTTACTCTGGCTAACCTAGCAAAGTTTGTATGGCTTTTATATATACAATAAGCCATTTTTCCAAAAATGAGACAGGGACTTACTACATTGCTGAGGCGGGCTGTGAACTTTCAATTCTTCTGCCTTGCCCTCTTGAGTGCTAGAGTCGAATACACCACCATACCTAACCTAGGAAGATTTATTTTTGTGTCTAACCAGAAATGGGAATCACTGAGAGTTTGGGTAGTTGTAGTAAAATCATTGAATTAGATAACAAAAACAAAACTAGTCATATATTTCCTCATAATAGGCTGGTATATTTTTCTAATCCAACTTAGTAGAAATACTTTTTTTGTAAAAGAGCTCTTAATTGAGGGAAAATCATGCTTTCGTGCCCTTTCTATTCACATTTTTACAGTATGAAGGATTGGTGAATGCACACACTTCTCTTTCTGGCCATGGCTGATTTTCCTTGGCTACACTATTGATGTAAGCCTGGGCCTACATCATAAATACTTTAGTATTGTTACCAAAAAATATAGATTTAAGGCTGCATGCTTTTAATGGAGAAAAATATCTGAGAAGCCTGAAGAGTCTTTCTGCCTTGTTTGGAGGAATAAAAAATACTGTACCTGATGAGAAAACCAACATGTCACAGAGAGAAATACAGGCAAAAGTAGGTCAGGCTGGCCTTTAAACTCCTGCTTTCAATTCATTCATAAGTCTTATTATATCATTAGCTTTGAGGCTCCTGAATCACCCCTGAATACTTATATTTTTCTTTTATTCTTTTTTCTACTTGTTTTTTTAGTTTTTTGTTTTGTTTTGTTTTTGCAGAGTTTGTCTCATTAAATTAGTCCAGCTGAGCTCAAACTTCAGAATCTCCTTCCTCAGATTATTGAGTAGCATAATAGAATTATAGACACCTGCTACCATGCCTTGGTTCTTTAATAAGCCAGACCTTATACTATGTACTTCTGCAATGATCAAAGTGGGAAAATTATCTCTCTTACATACCAAATTAAGTAGAAAATAATGATAGTAAAAGCTACATAAGGATAAATAAAACTGCACAAATAGATGTCATGTAAACACCACACATAAATCAGTTCAATTATTTTATTGATTTCTTTTGCTTAATTCTTTTTCTCCCCCACCAGATCCTAGGAGTAGTGTAAGATATTTAATAGAACATTTTATACATGCACACATGGCTTCTGAATGAGGGTATATGTAATTGGTGGATGAATTTGGGAAGATTTTCAATGAATGAAAATCCGTTTCCAGAAAGATTCACACCATCTGCAAAGAAAAAGCTAATGATTTCTTCTGTTTGTCCTTTCTAGATATGTAAGGCATAAATCTCAGTTGTTTGCCCACTAATCATCATATTTCTACTGCCATTTACTATGTCTAATAATTGTAGCATTCTAGGCACATTCAAATTTTCAGTGTTTCAAAATTTTGATGTTTTTTTTTTCCTAAAATGTCTAAGTTAACCTGTTAGCTAAGAAATAATTCTTTGTTCTTTTTCCTTGGAAAACTCAAATAATCTGTATTGCTAAAGTCTGTCAACATTTTTAATTGTCCTTGGTCAAGCACTCTCACAAAATAAATCTTTTTATAATGCATTATTCCTTTTACATAAAATCTAAATGTACATAACGACCTGCAGCTATTTTACTGAACAGAAATTTTTATAGTCTCTTGTAAAGTTTACCTTGGTTAGCCAGTGTCTTCATATGATGTGGGCTAAGGGAACTCAATTATAGCTATGCTCCATTTGTTGCAGTAAGTGTGCAGTAACAAATACAGACCTTAAAATTCTGTTCAGAAACAAGAAGTGAAATCTATAAAACTATTTTTTTATTTATTTTTGTATGTGTATGAATGTACTGTCTGCATGTAGGTTTGTGCACCCGTGTCGTGCAATAAAACTATTAAACCTTGTTGGCTTATAGTCTTAAAAATAACCACCAAATTGCTAGAGCCAACTGAACCAGAAATTCCTAGTTCTGCTTCTGTTAAATACACCTTTCAGGGTAAGGCGCATTATTATATTACAAAATAAATCAGTTCTGGACCAGATGAGGTTACATAATGTAAACATTCAGATGACCATAAACAAAAATGCTTTATTTACTGGTGTTGCCAAAAAATAAGAGTGAAAGAAAATGAGTAGAGTGAAGAAGGCAAATGGCCATAGAATTTCCCCAATGAGGTCTCCCTTGAAGAGAAGTTTCTTCAGAGAATGAGATGGACAAACAGTCCCCACTTGCCCACACCATTTTACCAGATGCTGAAGGCCATGTGGTACAGCTATATTCCCACAGAACAGTTCTCTGGTACTGAGTGAGATCAGGAATAAGTGGTGCAGCTGAAGGATTTCTAGAAATTTTCTTATGAACAATCTTTTTTCAAAGCCTGATCAGGACTGTGGGAACCACACTGCTTTCTGATGCTATTGCTATACAAGTATCCTCATACTTTGACTCTCACACCTCTGGCGTGTCCAGTGCCAGCCCGCAGACGCACTTCTATCCTGGAGGCTTTCCAGACCTGTCTGTCTGCTCTTCCTCTTTGTCTTTACCACACCCCCTGAAAGCACACACACACACACACACACACACACACACACACACACACACACACACTACCATTTATAGGTCTAATTTGATCTTGATACCTGCTTCTCAAAAGACTCAAGTGTCAAGTAAGCACTTGGAACAAAAAGAACAACAACAACAACAACAAAAATTCATTCAAAGATCAGACCAAAACAGTAAACTTCTGCATCAAAAGAGTTTTAAAAAGTCCGAAAAAAAGATGGAAGACAGGACTTAACATGTATAGGAGAATATGTGAGTTCTGGCGGGGGAGATGGGGGTGACAGGGGTGGGGGAAGGGTCTAAATTCTATTGAGAAATGTTGTATGACATGTACAAATGCTCAATAAAAAAATAAGAGAAAAAAGAAATAGTTTTTCCTTGAAGAAAAATAATTTTTCCATTCTATTTTAGGTATTTGGCACCTAATGGGAGGAGCATCCATAATTTGAAAATATTTGACTTAAGTGGCAAATAAATTTCAAAACTAGCACCTTTAAACAGTATTGTGATATATCCTTTTAGGCATTATTCCCGTGATAATTTTGCTAGAGTGTATGTAATTTAGTATGCATCCACAAAAAGAAAGCTGGTTCTACAGGCAATTTAATTTAAACCAGTATTGGGTAATAGGTATATTACTCAGTGATAATATTTTGGTGTATTTTGACATATTTAGCAAGCTTTCACTGATGAATTTTTACTGGGGTAATAGCTCAGAAGACAGTGCTAGCCAAAGTAGTTGGTCACTATTTAGTCGTAACCTATGTATATTCTCTATACTGGTTAGACCAAATTTGGCATATCACATAAGAGCTGAGGGCATTACTAAAAGTCACTTTTGTATTGTTTACATCTTCTCGTTTCTCTTTGATAAATACTTTATAAAATGTCCATTATTAATTATTAAGATATATATCATAAACTATATAGGAATATATAAATTACTAGGTAGAATCCAAGAAATCTCCTTACCTATACCATTGGTTGATGAATTATACTCAGACCACTAGAAAGATAAATGAATAAATTCTAATTAAGAACAAAATGTGGAATATAAGACAGAGTACTTGTTAGTGTAGTTGCAATTATGTTCTTTTCTGACAAAAGGATATTAGTTAACATATAGAAATGGAAACTACACTAAATTGGGTCTGGGCAATAGGGAGAGGTGGGTATAAGGGAGGGGATTTAAATATAAATATACACTATGTTGTTTAAAATTGCAAAATTTCAATAAAACAATTTTTAAAGTGTATAGAAATGATAAAATAGCTTTGGTGATTCCCAAGATTTCAGATATTCATCCATTTCTTCTAGGTTTTCAAAATATAATGCTGAAGTCTCCTTGAGATATGCACTTAAACAAAATATATTAATTCAGGAGCTCTGACATCAAAAATGGATTGTTCTACCAAGGAGATGCTGGCCAGGGGATCCAAGCCCCCACAAAAGGTAAAGGCTCCTTGCCTCCAAACTGGGATATCTGCAGGAAGAGAGGCAATGGGGCCCTGCTGTTGAAGACCTGATACAAACATGGGAAAGATGTATGGAGACCGCACTTGCAAGTGTACAGATGGTCTCTGGAATGCCAGAGAGTGTTACCAAAGACCACTAAACCAATAAAGCAAATATAGGTCTCCTTGAGTCAAGCAAGACTCCTCCGTCAGCACCAGCTACACCTCATCTGCCTGGAAATACTGTGCAGCAGTGGCAGCCATATGTCTGTATATCCCAAATCTAATTGGCTATTAGCTCTCTCCTTGGAGGAATAACCCATGGCTGATGTCACAAGCTTACATCCTCTAATGGTTAGGAGATGTTATAAACCACACGAAGACCCTGCCATACTTAACAGAAAAAAATGTAATTCATGAATTAACATACCATCCAAACATCTGTGCCTATACCAAAGTAACCTACCATAACAATTAGTACTGTTTAAATGCCTATATATCTAATAGTGTGTGATTCATTAGCAGGATCGAAAGGCAATATATTATACTGTTTAAATACCTATATATCTAATTGCATCTGCTTCATTAGTAGGATCGAAAGGTTATGCCTGGACAAGCTGGCAGCCCATGAAAGAAAACAGCCAGAATTGACTGGAGACCAAGACATCAGCTCCAGAGAAAGTAGACTGTTTTGCTTCTCGTCCACCTGTGCCCCTTTTCTAAGCCTAGGGAACAATCTGCGGAAGAGGGGGCATGGTAGAATGTAAGGGCTGCGATTGGGGTTAATGGTGAAACTACAACAATATAGATTGGACACTCATTTGATCAACTTGATTGAACATACAAGCCCCCCCTGCTGGATGGTAGGACCCATGAGCTGTGTGGGTTTGGGCACAACTGCTTGCAAATTGGTTTTGAATGAAGGATGCTTGTACTCACAAAAAAAAAAAAAAAAGAAATGATAAAATAGATAATTTGGAGTTATATTAAGTTTTTCTTTGCTGTGTTTTAATACATAAGTATACTAGAATGTGCTAAGTGTTATAGCACATGCCTGCAACTCTGGCATTTGGGGCTGTGGAGGTGAGTTGAGGCAGAAAGATTACTGCACCTTTGAGGCTAACCTGGTCTACATAGCAAAACAATAAAAAGGTGTCATAATATGAATAACCAACTCTTTTTTACTCTAACTTCAATGGTCTTCATCCACAAATCTTTCCGATTGCTCATGACTTTCCCATAAAGGATCAAGTGTGACTGGGATATTTGTCCTTTCCTACCATATTTTTCCTTTCCTGTCTCTGCCTTTTTATACTGTGTCTTCTACCTACAGACCTTAAAATCCTACTGAAATCTACCTACTTTTCATGTCCAGAGCAAACTAAACATTATTTGATCACTACAGGAAAAAGATGCTACCCTTTTAGACAACACTATTTTGTTTTGAATGTTTGTGCCCTCCTAAATTTAAAACTATAATTTCCTTTAATAACTATAATTTCCCTTAATAACTATCTCTATCCTAATGATGGCTTTGCAACTATCATGGCTTCCCAGTTTTTGACACATAGTATTACCAACTTGAACAAATCTTTAGAGGACGCCTGGGCATGGTCCAATACCAGCATCCATAGATACTAAAAATATATTTATTTTTCCCATCACTTCTAAATAAAAAAAGTTGCCAGGATAATGAATTCTAACTTCTTTCCACTCATTTTCACTTAGAATTAAAAAAAATACCTAATTTTCTTCTTTTTAAAAAATCTTTTATTGAAGTTTTGTGCATTTCATACATCACTTCTCAGTTCAATCCAGACTCATTTCCCCCTCCATATCCCCTCCCCTCCCAACTTCATGCAGTCTGCCATACATTTCCAGTTTCCCCTTCTGAGTCTTTTCAAAGTTTTTCAAAGAAGAAGATTATATTTTTTTTTGGGGGGGGGGGAAGAACTCTAATGCTTCAGTCAGTTCCCTGTCCCAGTTCTTTTGTTGTTGTTGTTCCCACCAATCTGTATTGTTTCAACATGTGCATTCATATATGTCACACATGTACTAAAACCATGCCATCTGAAAATAAACTGTATGTTATTTCCAAATCATATTTCTGGATTCACATTTTCCCTTTTAATTTTATAATGCTCTATAATATACAAACATTCCCTCCACCCTTGTACCAAAATTATAAAGTCTGAAAATAAGTAGTAGGTTAATTCTAGTGCACATTAAGGGATTCACATCCTAAGAGTACAGTTGCTTTTAGATAAAGAGAAATATAACATTAATGTTGCTCAGTTTGCCTCTAGCATCCATAATGAGGGATATCATTCGTTGTTTGCTTTTTCTGGGACTGTGTGACCTCACTTAGCATAATATCTTCTGGTTCCATCCATTTACCTGTAAAGTTCATGATGTCATCTTTCTTTACCGCTGCATAGAACTCATCGTGTAGTTGTACCATATTTTCTCTATCCACTCATTGGTTGAGGGGCACTTGGGTTGGCTCCAAAGCTTTGCTATTGTAAAGAGAGCTGCAATAAACATGTCTGTGCATGTATCTCTGTGGTAGGATGAATCTTGTGGGTATATACCCAGGAGTGGTATGACTGGGTCAGGTGGTAGGGTCATTTTTAGTCTTTTAAGGGTTCTCCACACTGTTTTCCATAGTAGTTGTATGAATTTTCATTCCCACCAGCAGTGAATGAGTGTTCCCTTTTCCCCACAACCTCTCCAGCATTTGGTATGATTTGTTTTCTTGATCCTAGCCAGTCTTATTGGAGTGAGATATCGTAGAGTGGTTTTAATTTGCATTTCCTTAATTATTAATGATGTTGAACACTTTTTGTGATGTTTCTCAGCCATTTTTATTTCCTCACTTGTGAAGTCTCTGTTCAGATCTTTATTCCATCTCTTAAGTGGGACATTTGTTTTCTTCTTTGTTTCTTTTTTAGTAGTTTATATATTCTGGAGGTTAATGCTCTGTCAGATGTATCAGTGATGAAGGTTTCTTCCCACTCTGTGGGTTTTCTCTTTACTTCGGTGATTGTTTCTTTCCCTGTACAGAGGCTTTTGAGTTTGATGAGTTCCCACTTGTCAATTGTCAACCTTATTTCCTGCGCAGCTGCTGTCTGATTTAGAAAGTCTTTTCCTACACCTATGTCTTGTAGGCTGCTGCCAACATTTTCTTCTATCACCTTCATAGTTTCAGATTTCACATTGAGGTCTCTGATCCATTTGGAGTTGATTTTTGTACAGGGTTGAACTGAAATTATGTTCTTCCCTTTCCTCTCTCTGCATTCCCTGCCTTGTTTTCTTTATTTCCTTCTAAGGTTTTGCTGTTAGTGCCCATAATCAATTGTCTTCCTATATTGGGTTTTTACTAACTTGTTTCTCTTTATCACTCTCTTTATCTCCCTCACTCTAATGATCTTCTGTCTCTTCTCTCTCTCTGTCTCTCTCTCTCTGTCTCTCTCTCTGTCTCTCTGAAATGTTAGATTTTATTCAGCACTTTTAATTAGTTGGCATCACTCTATAGTCTTTATAACTTGCTTTTTGTCACCTATTATTTATTTAATATCTGTTAATGACCAAAGTTGGGGGACCAAATCTTTCCTATTAAGTACAGTTTTATGGAAGTATGGAAGTAGGACTGTGGTTTTCATTCAGCACAAGATGTCCAGAAATGATATTTGAGAGCTCTTTTAGTCTAAGGACTGAATTCCTCAAAAGGCTCAGATCATTCCATTAATTCTTTGATCTCTTTCTCAGTCCCTTTGACACATGGTTACCCAGTTCTGCTCCACATACAGTCACACTCTTTTTATTTATTTATTTTTAATTTTTTTTATTTATTTCTGTATGTGTAGGAATGTACTGTCTGCATGTAGGTGTGTGCACCCGTGTCGTGCAATGCCGCGGAGGTCAGAAGAGGGCTTCGGATTCCCCTGGAACTGGAGTTCTCCTGGAATTGGAGTTTCGGACGGTTCTCAGCCGCCATGTGGGTGCTGGGGATCGAACCCAGGTCCTCTGCAAGAACGGTCGGCGCTCTTAACCGCTAGGCCATCTCTCCAGCCCCAGTCACACTCTTAAAGAGGAAAACACCGGAATGTAAATATTAATCCCATACATGAAAGACACATGCAGAGAGTTATGACAGTGAAGTACTATTTAAAAAATGTTTGTTTATTCACAAAATATTCAATATAATTGCTGAGAACCACTTGTATTTATCAATATATTTGCAAGTCATTGAACAATTACACATTTTCATTATCTTGGAAGTTTTATTCTGTTAAAATTATTTAATCATACTAAATTCATGAAAATGGAACTGAATATATCTTTCTTGAATATGGTAACTTTTTCATAAGATGAGATCTTTGTTAATCTCTTGGTCTTGCACATTTGTGTGTTCTTTGTGGATCACAGGGGCAATCTTGATTATTTTGTATATGAACTTAAGTGAAGGATCAAATTGTCAAATGCAAGTTACACTCAAGCTTCATATCTTACCCAATGACAAACTTTACTTACAGTGTTAAGAATGCAAGTCATTGAGGCCAAATGACAAAGGGAGGTGTCCATATTCACCAGATCCCAGGGTCCAGATATTCCATTTACACATCAGTCAGGCCTGTGACTCTGATTAATGCATGAGGCCCCTAGGTGGACCATATCATGGGGAGCACCACAGGCTGTTCAACATGTCCAGTTTTTTTTTTAATTTTTTTATTAATTTTATTTATTTCCGTATGTGTATAAATGTACTATCTGCATGCAAGTTTGTGCACCCGTGTCGTGCAATGCCGCGGAGGTCAGAAGAGGGTGTTGGATTCCCCTAGAACTGGAGTTCTCCTGGAATTGGAGTTTCAGACGGTTCTCAGTCGCCATTTGGGTGCTGGGGATCGAACCTGGGTCCTCTGTAAGAGCAGTCGGTGCTCTTAACCGCTAGGCCATCTCTCCAGCCCCCAACATGTCCAGTTTTTACATAGATAACATGACAGCATTAAGAAGTATAACTCCATAAATCCAAAGATTCCAGATTTGTTAGCTATAAACGACTTCAAACCAGGGACAGTCTAAGAGAATGACATAGGTAAAATCCCCTCCTGGTAACTATTTGCTTTGGGGGGATGAGTTATTTCTGTGTTTGCAAGTCTTATCTTAGACCTGTCTAATTATCCACTGTTCTCTGAGATGTTCATGCTCCTTGGATGAAGAATTTTCACAAGCCTGATTGCAGGATAGATATTTATTATATGTTTATAGTTTTTGGATATTGTTCTCCAAGTAAATTTGAACATTTTTACAACACACAACAAGGCGGGGGTTGGGCAGAAAAAATTAGGAGAATGAAGAGAAGTGAGAACTCTGGTCCCTGAACTTCTCCTCTTGTTTCCTCATTCTTTTCATTGCTCCAAATCCACTAGAACTTAAAGAAAGATTAGTTTTTCCATCCTCCTTTATATCCTGGTATTTAAAATGTGAATATAATATATATATAATATATATATAATATATATATATAATATATATTATATATATATATATATTAGGTTGTATAAGATATTAAAGAGAGATACAGGGGCTGGAGAGATGGCTTAGTAGTTAAGAGCACTGGTTGCTCTTTTCAGAAGACCTGAGTTGAATCTCCAGAACCCACATGAGGCTAGAACTTTTTTAACTCCAGTCCAGGGGTAATGCAGGCACTCTTCTAGACCTACACAGACTGCAGACACAGGTACACTAACATTCATTGCTAATATTTTCATATAATAAAATACAATATTTATATTATGCAAATGAATTGTAGAATTTAAATAATATTTTCATGGAATCCAATAAGTCAATTATTCTTTATACTAATTATTTTTCTTTACATTTAAGAAGTCTTGAATTAGAATGGTGCTGAAAGAGATGCAGTAACTCAGCAATATGAGCACCCTGTCCCTGATTCTCTCCAGCCTTGTTATTTTCTCTCTCTCCCTGGGGAATTGTGTATTCAGCTCCAGACAGCCACATCTTGCTCAAAGACAGAAAAGAAAGATATTGAGATGCCAAATCTTTTTTTATTTGTAAAAGATAAAATCTTTCGGATGTGCAGAAGGATGTTGCTTTTGCCTCATAGACATGAACTGTGCTGTATAGAATCTCATAGAAGCAGATAAAATAAACAACAAAAACCTTTTGCCTGGGATGAGAAACAATGTTTCCTTAAAAGAAATTAGTCTTTTGTTTTCAAATAGCTTTCTTTGATAAGTGGTGAGAGGTAGAATTTTCCTTAAATATATGGATTTGTACTTTGCATACTATAAGAAATTATGCTTGATTAGGGATATGAAAGGCATTGGGTTTTCTCTAGGGTTTATGACCTCTGTGACCTATACATACACCCATGTTATTGGGTTATGTTTACAATATCACATGAGTTCTGTCTCATTGAGAAGGCTTTACATCCTATTTGATAAATGTTGATTGCTCCAAGATAAAATTGCCACTGCTGCATCAATAGAGATACTTCGCTGTGATGGTCATTGCTATGGTTACTAGGCCTTACAGCTGGGTTGGACAATTGGATTTGATTTTCTCTTTGGCAGCTTGCATAATATCCGTTGACACCATGAGAGCAAGTCTCCAGGAAGGATTTTGGGTCAGTTCGATTTCCGTTGCTCTAAGTCCTGTTGCTCTAAGTCCTGTTGCTCTAAGTCTTCCCCCTTTACAGTTAATGATTCTTTGTAGAATCCTCTTTCTTCCCTTCCCAGTTATACACTACCTCCACTTTTCCTTCTTCTCCCTTGATAACAGACACCTGTCCCCTTTTTCCCTCCCTTAGGCTCCTTCCCCTTACCCTCATTGGGCCTTTCTGTTTTCCTTTCCTTGCGGTTACATCAGGATATTATACTCATATATAAGATTTGGTGCCAAGATGCACAAGTGAGAGAGACCATATATACATACTTGTTTTTCTGAGTCTGTGTTACTCCATTAATATTACCTGTCTCCAGTTTCCATCCATTTGAATTTCGAAATTTGCCTCAAATTTCATTATTTCATCTATTCTTACTGAAAAGTAGAATTCCACTGTATAAATGTACCACATTTTCATTATCCATTCTTTCCTTGAGGGACACTTACGTTGTTTTCATTTCAATTTTTCCACAGAAGAACTGAGCAATTTGCCTGTTAAATAAACATTAGTAATTAATCAGGGGTGTGAAACTACAATAGGATATTAAACTTGTTACAGACAAAGCATGATGTATGCATTCATGGGATTGCCACAGTGAAAATCATTTAATTTCCATTAATATTATTAATAATTATAATAAAAACTGCTCATTTACAAAAATCCAAGAACTTTTTCCCACACTCATAGCAGCATTGTCATTAAATATACATGGGGAAAATAGAATACCCTGTGGGTTAATGGGTTAGTAAATAAATAAAATGTGTTCTAAGCATAAATGAAATATTATTTAATCTGAAGTAATGAGAATCTGATGTGTTCTACGACATTAATAATTTTGAAAACATTATGCTAAAAGAAATAAACTAAACACAGAAGGAAAAGTACCGAATAATATCACTTATGTGGGAAGCAACAGAGGCAAAAGTATAGGAGAGATGACAAAGGGCTGATAGCAGGGCAAATGGGGGACTCGCTGCTTAGTGGGCCATAGAAGTAGGTAGGTGGGCTGGAGAGATGGCTCTCAGCGGTTAAGAGCTCCGATTGCTCTTGCGAAGGACCCGGGTTTGATTCCCAGCACCACAATGGTGGCTAAGAACAGTCTTTGACTCCAGTTCCAGAGGAAATCTGACACCACTTCTTTGACCTCTGCAGCATTGACTACATGGGTTCACCACCCTACATGCAGGACAGTACATTTGACGTATAAAATAAAAGAAGTAGGTAGGATAATTGGGGACTTGCTCTTAAGTGGGTATAGAGTTCTTTTTGGGATGAGAAACAAGCTCTGGAAAGAGACGTGATGGTTGCAAAGTAATGTCTGTATATTTTGAGCTATACTGGTAAAAATAATGGAAATCAGAAACTTTATTTTTATTTTCAATTATTATGCACAATTTAAATTGATTACTATTTTGGAGGAAAAATGTCTTACCACTTTATACAATTATTCATTTCATGTAGAAATATGACTGCTTTTTATAGTACTGTCTACATCAAGATAAAGTGTAATTAGAAATTAAAGTTAAGAAAATTGTAAATGATTTACCTATTAATTTGGTTCACTTAAGTATTGCATATATTCACTTACTAAGTGACATCAATTATAATTCTACATCTTCCTAATTATAACGTTTCTAAAACTTACTATTGCATATAGTTTTACAGATGCAGTTAAAATTTTTCTCTTTAACTTTTCTTAATTTCTACAAATATATTTATAATCCCTTATTGTAAAATTTATTTTATTTTATTTTTTTATTTATTTTTTATTATATTTTATTTATATTTTTTTATTGATGCTTTGTGCATTTCATACATTTTTTTCATTCCTTCATTCTCCCTCTTTCCCTTCCCCCCACCCCCCAACCGAGATCATGCATTCTGCCATGAACTGTCCTGCATATCTCTCTCAGTTTTTTTTTTCCATTTTTTAGCTATAAGTGATAATCCATGAGTAAAAGCATCTTCATGTAAAACCAATTGCAGGCTGTTGTGCCCAAACACCACAGCCCCACATCCAGCTGGGGGTGAGGGTTGTATTGTTCAATCAAGTTAATCAAATGAGGGTCCAGACTACATTGCTGTAGTTTCACCCTTCACCCCAATCGCAGCCCTTACATTCTAACGCCCCTCTTCCGCAGATTATTCCCTGGGGCTTAGAAAAGGGGCACAGGTAGTGAGAAGAAAAACAGTCCACTCTCTCTGGAGCTGTTGTCTTGGAGCTCTGGTCAATTCTGGCTGTTTCCTTTCATGGGCTGACAGTTGTCCAGGAATAACCTTTCGATCCTACTAATGAAGCACAAGCAATTTAGATATATAGGTATTATACAGCATAATAGTTATGGGTAGGTTACTTTGGTATAGACACATATGTTTAATAATATGTTGATCAACTGAATCTACATTTTTTCCTGTTAAATATGACAGGGTCTTACTGTGGCTTATGATATCTCCTAACCTGTAGAGGATGTAAGCTGCGTGTGGCATCAGCCATGGGTATTCCTCCAAGGAGAGAGCCAATAGCCAATTAGATTTGGGATATGCAGGCATATGGCTGCCTCTGATTTCTCCTGCACAGTATTTCCAGGCAGGTGAGGTGTAGCTGGTGCTGGGGGTGGAGTCTTGCTTGACTCAAGGAGACCCGTATTTGCTTTATTGGTTTAGTGGTCTTTGGTAACACTCTCTGGCGTTCCAGAGGCCATCTGTACACTTGCATGTGCGGTCTCAATACATCCCTCCCATGTTAACGTCAGGTGTTCGGCAGCAGGGTCTTATCGCCTCTTCTTCTGCAGGTATCCCAACTTAGAGGCAAGGAGCCCTTACCTTTTGTGGGGCCTTGGATCCCCTGGCCAACATCCCCCTGGTAGAACAGTCCATTGCTGATATCAGAGCTCCTGCATTAATATACATTATTCTCTGTTCAGAACCAAATATAATACTAAAGTCCTTGGGCTATGCACTTAGGCAAAGTATATTAATGGATGTGGTTGAAATTGTATGAGCTCAAGTTTGGATCTTTGATTTTGTTCTATTTGTCTAACATGTCTGTTTTTGTGCCAGTACTAGGCTGTTTTTATGACTATAGCCCTGTAATATAGCTTGAAGTCTGGTAAAGCAATCCTCCCTGTATGTTTTTTTTCCCAGAGTTTCTTTGGCTATTCAGGGTCTTTTGCATTCCCCTTAAAGGCAGGAATGTGGCAAAGTTCCCCACTATCACTGCTCCTCTTCAACATAGTGCTTGAAACCCTTGCTAGGGCAATAAGGAAAGAAAAGGAAATTAAAGGAGTACTAATTGAAAAAGGAAGTCAATCTATTCCTTTTTGGAGATGATATGATAGTTTACCTAAGGGAAGCTAAAAACTCCACCAGAAAACTCCTGCAAATGATAAAGATTTTCAGTAAAGTGGCAGAATACAAAATTAACCTAGAAAAATCAGTAACCTTTCTTTACACCAACAACAAGCAAAAGAAGAAGGAATATAAGGAGACCTTCCCACATACAATATCCTCAAAAACCAATAAAATACCTAGGAACATACCTAACTAAACATAGGAAAGATCTCTACAACAAAAATTTTAAACCCCTGAAGAAGGAGATTGAAGAGGACATCAGAAGATGGAAAGACCTCCCATGCTCATGTATTGGAAAAATTAATATAGGAAAAATGTCCATTGTACATAAATTAATATACAATTTCAATGCAATCTCAATTAAAATCCCCAAGAATTTCTTCACAGACTTGAAAAACAATCCTTAAATTCATATGGAAAAACAAAAGACACTGAATAGCTAATTTTTCTTCTTATGTTCATTATGGAAGATGAGATGTCCAAAGCCCACCTACTTTATCCTTTTATAGTTAAGTTGAAGACAATAGTGTTTCTCTTTGAGATGGCCACATTTTTCTTGGGTAGGAATCTACACTGGTCTTTTCTCAGTTAGCTTATTCAGTCCAGAGACTTCCATCCAGTCTGAAGAAGTGTGCTTTTCCTTTCTCCCTTGGTTTTCCTATCTTTTTTTTTTTTTTTGTCTTTTTGAGACAAGGTCTCCCTTTAGTCCCAGCTGGTCTGGAACTCACTCTGTATACCAGGCTGGCCTTGAACTCACAAAGGTCCACCTGCCTCTGCCTGGGATTAAATGTGTGCGCCACCACACCTTGCTCTATCTTTTTCCTTTACCAACACTTCTTGAGGATGTGAAAAGGCTTTTTATTTTCTAAAATATCTGGGGCATTTTTTTGACTTGCCTTTGAAGTATTTGTTTAGTTTATTATCATTTGAATTCTTATATCCAGCTCTCCTAATATTAAAATAACTTTTTACTTCATGGCACTCAGTGTTACTCCTTTTTGTGGAGACCTGATGTGTTTTCAGATTCATGTCCTCCATTTCCCTCTGAGGACACTCATCAGAATTTTCCCCTTTGTTCCCTAAATTATCTGTTCTCTTCCATGTCATTTTCTCTGATGATCTGTATTAGACATTTTATTTCACAGTATTAATTCTCCTACATTTTGCGGATCCTGCATTTCTTGGGTACGCTGTAAGGTAGCTATCAAAGGTCTCCACTGAGATGTGTGCTGTTTCTCAGGGAAATATCCTTCTCAACAGGGAGAGTGACAAAGCCTCTTTTGTTGCTCCTAAACTTCTACCATTTTTGGCATCAGAAATTCTCCCCAGTGTGTGTATGTGTGTGTGTGTGTGTGTGTGTGTGTGTGTGTGTATTCATGTTGGGGGTGGGGTCAGGGGTTGCATTTGTATGCGGTGGTTGTAAGTGACTGCACAAGTATGTGTGCCCATGCCCACATATGTGGAAGCCAGACAGAGAGGATTTGGGGGGGGGGTCAACCTTTATCTCTCTCTGCCTTATTGTCTTGAGAAAAGATCACTTACTGATCTGGAAGTTTGTCTTTTTGGCTAAGCTGGCTAGCAAACTGAGCTGCTTGGGTTTGATTATCCTTGCTCTCTACTGTGGGTGTTAACAGCCATGGACGATCATCCCTAGCTTTTTAAAAATTGAGGTTTTCCTACATGAAACAACTAGTTATAATGAGTCCTAATGAAACTTACCTTCTAGGTGCCACAAAGGTTCTGATATGAGAGACTTCCTTGCCTTCCCACCCATAGAACAAGGAGAAATATGACAATGATGAGGTCGCTCCCCAACTGTAAATTGGAGACAACTATTGTAGAGGTAATCTCTTATAAAACCGGTAAAACTGCTTTCTTTAATTGACTACTAGACATGGGAACTGTGGAAGGGATTACTCTCTGTTCAGAACCAAATATAATACTAAAGTCCTAGGGCTATGCACTCAGGCAAAATATATTAATACAGGAGCTCTGACATCAGCAATGGATTGTTCTACCAGGTGGATGTTGGCCAGGGGATCCAAGGCCCCACAAAAGGTAAGGGCTCCTTGCCTCTAAGTTGGGATACCTACAGGAGGAGAGGCAATAAGACCCTGCTGCCGAAGACCTGACGTTAACATGGGAGGGATGTATTGAGACCACACATGCAAGTGTACAGATGGCCTCTGGAATGCCAGAGAGTGTTACCAAAGGCCACTAAACCAATAAAGCAAATATGGGTCTCCCTGAGTCAAGCAAGACTCCACCGTCAGCACCAGCTACACCTCACCTGCCTGGAAATACTGTGCAGCAGAGGCAGCCATGTGCCTGTATATCCCAAATCTAATTGGCTATTGGCTCTCCCCTTGGAGAAATAACCCATGGCTGATGCCACAAGCTTACATCCTCTACAGGTTAGGAGATGTTATAAGCCACAGTAAGACCCTGTCATATTTAACAGGGGGGAAAATTGTAATTCATGGATTAACATATCCAAACATGTGTCTATGCTAAAGTAACCTACCATAACTATTAGTGCTGCTTAAATACCTATATATCTAATTGCTTGTTCTTCATTAGTAGGATCGAAAGGTTATTCCTGGACAAACTGTCAGCCCATGAAAGGAAACAGCCAGAATTGACCAGAGTCCAAGTCAACAGCTCCAGAGAGAGTGGACTGTTTTACCTCTCATCCACCTGTGCCCCTTTTCTAAGCCTAGGGAACAACCTGCGGAAGAGGGGGCGTGGTAGAATGTAAGGGCTGCGATTGGGGTGAATGGTGAAACTACAGCAATGTAGTCTGGACACTCATTTGATCAACTTGATTGAACAAACAACCTGTCACCCCCCACTGGATGGTGGGGCTGTAGGTGTTTGGGCACAACAGCCTGCAGATAGGTTTTGCATGAAGGATGCTTGTACTCATGGATTATCACTTATAGCTAAAAATGAAAAAAAAAACTGAGAGAAAGATGCAGGACAGTTATGGCAGAATGCATGATCTGGGATGGGGTGGGGGTGGGGGGGAGGGAAAGGGAAATAAGCCTGAACTGAATTGGAAAAATGTATGAAATGCACAAAGCATCAATAAAAACTAATTTAAAAAATTGAGGTTTTGTGCATTTTATAATACAAGATTTATTAATCAAATTTAAACTCATTCCTCCTTCCTTGCCCCCCACCCAGCCAGAGCCCATGAATTCTGCTATACATGTCTTTCATCTTTTTCTCAATATTTTTTGAATTTGGGGGTGCAGAAGTTTACTGTGTTGGACAGAAGTTTACTGTTTCAGTCAGTTATTTGACCCAGTCTTTTGCTGTTGTTGTTGTTGTTCCTTCAAATTTGTATTGCTCCAAAATATGCACATATACATGGCACGCATAGACCAAAATTATGACGTCTAAAAATAAGCTATATGTCAGTACCAAAACATTTTCAGTGATTCACATTTTGAAAGTACAGTTGCATTCAGGTTAAGAAAAAATATTACTTTACATTCCTACATTACATAGCAGGCTGATTAGTAACATTGGGTATTATATTTACTAAAAAATACAGGAAAAAATTATTCAGTTTGTCTTATAAAAAGAGATTTGGTGCTAGGATCCACAAATGAGGGACACCATATGTCGTTTGTTTTTCTGGGACTGTTACTTCACTTAGCATAATGGCTTCTAGTTCCATCCATTTTCCTGCAAATTCATGATGTCCTCTTTCTTTACCACTGCATAGAATTCCATTCTGTAGATGTACCACATTTTCTTTATCTACTTGTCAGTTGAGGGACATTTGGGTTGCTTCCAGCTCTTTGATGCTGTGAAGAGAGCCGTAATAAACATAAATGTGCATGCATCTCTGCAATATGATTAGTCTTGTGGGTATATACCCAGGAGTACTATGACTGAGTCACGTGGTAGGCTCATTTTGAGTTTTTTAAGAGTTCTCCACACAGTTTTCTATAGGGGTTGTATGAGTTTACATTCCCACCAGCAGTGAATGATTGTTCCCCATTCCCCACAACCTCTCCAGAATTTGATATCCTTTGTTTTCTTGATCATAGACAATCTTATGGGAGTAAGACAAAATCTTAAAGTTGTTTTAATTTGCATTTCCTGAATTATTAGCGACATTGAGCACAAGAAATGATCTTACCCACTGGAACTCTCTTTACCACTTAGCCATCACTTCAGCCCCTGCACCACATTTTCAATGGCACACATCCCAGGTGTGCTTAACTAATCCTGGCATGACCCTATCTCTAGGTACATGCTTTCTTTTCTCAATACTACATGGTCTTACCTTCATGATTGAACTGAAATTATGTTCTTCCCTTTCCTCTCTCTGCATTCCCTGCCTTGTTTTCTTTATTTCCTTCTAAGGTTTTGCTGTTAGTGCCCATAATCAATTGTCTTCCTATATTGGGTTTTTACTAACTTGTTTCTCTTTATCACTCTCTTTATCTCCCTCACTCTAATGATCTTCTGTCTCTTCTCTCTCTCTGTCTCTCTCTCTCTGTCTCTCTCTCTGTCTCTCTGAAATGTTAGATTTTATTCAGCACTTTTAATTAGTTGGCATCACTCTATAGTCTTTATAACTTGCTTTTTGTCACCTATTATTTATTTAATATCTGTTAATGACCAAAGTTGGGGGACCAAATCTTTCCTATTAAGTACAGTTTTATGGAAGTATGGAAGTAGGACTGTGGTTTTCATTCAGCACAAGATGTCCAGAAATGATATTTGAGAGCTCTTTTAGTCTAAGGACTGAATTCCTCAAAAGGCTCAGATCATTCCATTAATTCTTTGATCTCTTTCTCAGTCCCTTTGACACATGGTTACCCAGTTCTGCTCCACATACAGTCACACTCTTTTTATTTATTTATTTTTAATTTTTTTT